>JAWWEO010018239.1:0-22214 GCA_035582975.1 Ormyrus labotus
GTCCTTGCGTTACCACAAATTATAGTAATTTTTCGTACATTTATAGTAACTTTTAGAAAACATTTTTCTCAGTGTATTAGTATACACAATGTTTAAAAAAAAATCTAAAGTTGCATTGAAAATACAAATTAGAATAATTTTGAATATTTTCTTAATTAATAACGTCCTCTTTATTAAACCCCGAACGGGAAAATTCTATTCTCATTTTAAAAATAACGACGCGCTGCAGCGCCTACCATTTTTCAAATTGTAAACGAGCTTATTCAGCGAGGATAATTTATATTCTATTTCTGACTTCGTACACACAATTTTATCTCCGGCACGAATCTTTATTCATACCTTATAATCCATTCATCTCCCATTCAGGCGTTTCTCATGCCAAAGAAAGATCTCGCTTTCAACTGAAAATATATCCCCGCATCCGAAAAAGGAAACGAGCCCCGGAAAGCCTGCCGCGCGGCTCTTTGTTTACGCGCGCACTTTGGAAGGAAGACGGCCTCAAAGGCGTCGGACACTTGCCGGTTCACGGCCTGTCATTAAGTCATTAGCGTCGTTAATACACGACTCGTCCGCACGACTCGGCGCAATTGATCGTCAAAGGTCTACGCCTTTACGGCGCGGAATCGATTTCGCGACGATGTCGGCGGGCCAATTGCGGGGAATTTATTTTGCGTGCAGTTGAAGGGAATTCGGGAGCTGCCCCAAATTGATTGGGGGGAAAGAACTTTCTTTGGGCGGTTTCGAAAATGATTGCGTTAATTTGGCGGTGAATTTGAGGAGATTGAATTGAAATGCGGATTTTTAATGTATGTTTTAAGATTTGGTATATGGCAGCAACTTTCTTCAACCGGCTTTTGGGTAATAAAATCGAGAGTTCAATTTTTAATTAAATAAAAGCGTTTTTATACCTTTCTTCTTTTAAGCAACGCATTTAAATGTAAATTACATTTGTTACAAAAATAAGATTTGAAAGTCTAAATTAAAAAAAAAAAAAAAATGTTTTCACTCAATTAAATGTTTTCCCCGCAGGGAGACTTAAGCGTTTCATAAGACCTTCAATGTCTGAACAACATAGCAAGTCCCATCTCCGCGCACATCGTCCAAAACAATTAACCTTAACAAGCAATCCGGAAAAAAAGAATTAAGTCAGCCGCGAAGCTCGTTAAAAAAAAAATTCGCTCTCCCGGCTGCTCGCGCAACAACGCAAAAAAGGCCTCTCCGCGCGCGCGACCTTCGAAAAATTTAATCTCCCGGAGAGGAGACGTACATATTTCTCGTTCTGCCGGCATAATTTATGCATGAAAAGGTCGCGCATTACAGGAACGAGAGCGAAAAAAGGAAAGGAACGACGAGAGAGAGAGCGCGAACAAAGGCCGAGGAGGAGCAAAACAGCAGCAGCAACGAAAGTAAAAGGGGAGAGAGAGAGAGAGATTCGCGCAACGCTCGGCGTCGTCGTCGTCGTTTTACTCCGACGCCGCGGCGCGCGGCTTTCTCGATGCGACGCGAAATTAGATTTCTCGAATTCCGCGTCTATTCTCGCCGATCGGCCGAAAGGGGAGCACGGCTCTCTTTTTCTTCCGCTTTCCGTTCTTGAGCGATTTCGGGCGCGGCTGAGTTCTCGACTATACTCGTGTTTGTGCGCGGCGTCGGGGGCACGAGATTCGAGTTGCGGGCGAATTATTTTTTGAATTATGAATCATTTCGGGATGGGCGCTGAATTATTCCGCGTGTACCGGCGTGATTCTTTTTTTTTTCGGGTTTCTGCTGTGCGGCTTTGAATCGGAGTTATTTATGCTGGCGTGTTTACGCGCTAGAAGAACGACGGAGAAATTTTCCGTCGTAGTAAATTAAGATCAATAGTAAAAACGAAAGATTTTCTGGATGACGATTTAAGAATAAAAATGTATATAAAAGCTTTGTAGAAAATGAAAATATTAAAGTAAACAATACCAGCCGCCACGACAAAGCTTAACTATACTAATTGAAGCATGTTCTAAACAACCGTAACAATCAGCACAATTAATTTTTTAATTCCACCTATATTCGAGGCAATTATTCCACGTTCATTGTCAATAAACAACAAAATTTCGAGCAGCCCGCCTACGTAATATCCCTCCCGCGCATTACCAATTAAACCAAGAGTTAAAAAAAAAAAATAAATAAATAACTCCTCTGGAAGCTTTCCGCGCTCGGCGCGTTCCGCAACCGCATGCGCGCGAGAGCTCTCGAATTGATCGGTCGGCATGCAAAAGCGTGACATCCAGACACGCATGAGCGGCCCGCGGCTTTTCTTCCCGATATGTGCCTTTCCTACTTCCGCGATATCTCTTTTGCAACCGCGCTCATACGTGTGTGTGCGCGCGCGCGCGTCGCGAGAGAGAGAGAGAGAGAGGTGGTTTCTCTTTTTTTTTTCCGCGCGGATACGCGGCTTTGTGTCGCGAGCGAACAGCGAGTATTGTCGGATTTTTCTATAGGCGCGCGAGAGAGCGCACTTTAGGAAATCGGAAAATCAGCCGTGTGCTGCTTTTACATTGTGCGAAGCGGGCTGCTGCTGGGAAATTCTTTTGGGTGAGCTGCAGTTTGCCTTGCGGTTGTGTAGTATAGGAATCGTGGAAATTTATATCAATGCTATTACATGAAGTTGAGGTCATCAGTTATTTTACGGTCAAGTCTTAATTAAATTTGTTAAACGATAAAATTTTACTTTCTAGCCCGTGTAAAAACATATTTTTACAATTTTTTCTTCTCACTTATATTTATTATCGTGTTTAACTGGTTTTCAATTTATCGCAAACAAAAAAGACCGACATCGAAATTCGAGCCCAACGAAGTGTCTTTCATTTTCACTCTTTCATCGACGCAAAAAATTTCCATAAAAGCCGCTCTTGCATAAAAACCTCATGTCAAAATATCACACTCGACAATGAATCCATTCAATTAACTCCCGGCAGAAGCCAAAACGGTTACAGCTCAAAATTACGTTACCGCCGCGCGGATTTCTAAAACGAAGCTACGTAAGTGTCGCCCATTACGTCTTTCAACACACAATACACTTGCAAAAGTACGAATTATCCGTTTTCTTTCGCACGGCACTTCCTGCCCCGCGGAAATTTAGCAACTAAAGGTGACTGGACGGAAAAACGTCGCGGCGTAAAATTGACCGCCGACCGAGACGAAAAAAACCCCCATCAATATTCATGAAATACCGCGTAAAACCTAAGGCTAATCGGAGGAGAGAATCGGCGCAGCGTTCGATATTTCCCCTAGTCATTACTTCGAGCGCCGTTAAATTTTCAGCGGGAAAAAGTCCGCGCGCCGTTCTTCTGAGATGGAAAAACGGACGACGGATTGCGCGTAACGGCGGCTCTGTTTCGACAAACGGCGCGGCTTCGAGAGATAACGAGTGTTCGTTAGTCGGAGGTTGCTCGAACGTTTAATAACGCTTTGCGAGATCTTGTTTTGATAGTATAGGAAATTGGGGCCTGACCGGCGACGGTATATTGTGTTGTTATTGGATTACGCGAGAAAGAGTTATGTTTGTAGAAGGAAACGGTCTAATGGGTTTTACTTTTTTTAGGGCTGTAAAAGTGTTTGAAAAATGTGTGCGCCAATTGCGTGTTTTTAGAAAATGCTCATATGCAAATGCGTGACTAATGAGCAGATATTTATATAACTTACTCCATAACTGAAAGTTAACTTTTCTTTCGGCGGGAAAAGAAAATTGGTTCGAGCTTTTGCACGGTTTTTCATTATTATTTTTGAGGTTCGAGTGAAATTATCTTCGGTGTTCGTTTTCGGTCGAATCGTTAAGTTGAAAAATTATTTGAAAATTTAATTCGTTTTTGAAATGTTCATTTATAAATTTTTATTGTAAATAAATACTTTAGCGTGAAATTATCCTCATTATTTCTTGAATCTCATTTACTCCCAAACAATCATATCACGTCCTTACGTAACTTCACCTCCCAACCTTCCCAAACCAGCAGAACTTCCAATCTATACGTAACCAGGCAAATCTGACAGCCCCGCGACATCTTCAGCGCGGCCAGTAACCTTTTTCTGCAACAAAGTGCCCGGCTTATCCCTTCCCCTCTCCGTACCGTACCTGCCGTAAAAGTCGCATCGCTCAACTTTTATGATTTCTCTCGGCGCGTCGCGCGACACTTGGCGCGAACGAGCCGCGTATTTCACCTTTAACGGCTCGGCGTCGCGGCGCGCGAGGGAGGGGCGTGAATCGCGCCTCTGCGGAGGAATTCGCGCGAGAGCGGCGTATTTTCAAGTTCGACCGGAAATTTCGCCGCTTCTTGCGCCGATTAAATTGCGAGCAGCGCCGATTTATAGGGGAAAACCCGCGTGTTTATGGGCCGCGGGTTCGGAAAAGGAGCAGCGCGCGGCTGAGAGAGGCTCGGGGCTCTTTTTTCGGAGAGAGAGAGAGAGAGGCAATTACCCCTGGAGAGGAGATAAAACGATTATTTGCGTGGCTCTCGAGTGAGAAATAAATGAGGAAGTTTAGTTGGGATTTTTAATGGTTTTGCGGTTCTCGCCGAGCGTATTACTAATGAGAACGACGCCGCGTTTTTTGTGCGGGTCGTTTTTAGTATTTTTAAGTATAACGGGTGAAATGTTCCCCGACACTTTTTGCAATTTCGAGGTATAGTCAAAGGCGTTTTAACGTAATGAGAGGAAAAACTTTTAGAGCCTGAAATGAAAAATAATTTTGTTCATCTTTTAAATAATGCGAGAACTAATCATTAAAAAATCTACTTTTTTTAACATTTTACTTGTAAGATGCATTAAAGATTCATTGCGGATGTAGGCATTCTAAAAAATAGAAGAAATTTGACAACTTCTTACAAAATCGTCAGACACTGTTCACTGCCAGATAATCTGTCACTACTCATGAAAATTGAAACAAAGCTTCACTTTTTTCCCCTTGTACCATTAAAATTCCGTTCACGCCTCCAAGAACCATCAAAAAGTTATATACCGTCCTACAGAATGACCATAATAACTTCTAAAACGCAGGAAATCAACTACCAGAAACAATAGCCAATCTCCTCTAAAACCCCGCGCAAAGGAAGAAACGAGGAAAGAAGGCAGAGCCGGAGATCGAGCGAGCAAAGAGAGCAGCATCGGCGAGCATGAATTTACAAAGTTCCCGCGCGATTGCATCATCTCGCGGGTAAAAAGGAGAGGAGCAGCAGCCGACACTTCCGGTCAGGGGCCCGTAAGGAATGCGGCGCGACTTCCGCTCGGCAGCTGCGCTCTCTCTCTCTCTCGGCTTTTTGCGATAAATAAATATTCCATTAGAGCGCGAAAATCCGAGTCGTAAATTTCTCGGGGTCCTTTCCTGCCTCTCCTTTTTTACGCGGAGAAGCGAGCGAAGAAGGAGAGGAGAGAGGCTTTTCTTTTATTAAAAGCGCGGCTGCAGAGGCGCGACGATGCGTCATTCCTGGGCTACGGGAATACGGTGATAAGTGAAGTCGCGCAATGAATGTGGAAAGGGATATTGTTATCGACTTTACGTGGCTCGTTATTGCCGAGTGGGCTGAATCGATGCGTTTTCTTGACTTTTTTTTTTTTTCAAACGAGGCTCGCAGGTGCAGTGATGCATCGTGTTAAAGTGGTGAAAGGTGTATGTAATTTCTGGAATGACTTTACATATACGTGTAATTTATCAATGATTGAATTTCGTGTCATTTTAGAAAATGCTTTTAGTATAGATATAATATATGGAGACGAGATAAGCTATTTTTGTTCCGTTTTTTATAATAATCGTGCTATTTTTAGATCGCAGGCTATTTTCACACTAAATTAATCGAATTATTAATATTCCTTTTTATGAAAAGCATCCTGATTTCCGTTTCGAAGTGTGTTAAAAATTTACTATAATAGTATAGAGTGAAAAAAAACAAAGTAATCCCATCTGCATGATTAATCCATGAAAATAAGTCTCTAAATTTATTTTCAAATCACATCTCGGAGCTACTGGTCTATTTATATGTAGAAATAAACTAAATTAAGAAATTGCATGAATAATGCAAAGAGTTAACAGCCGATCGCGCGGGACGCGTGTTTAGTTGCGCAACCAGCTGAATTTTG
Source organism: Ormyrus labotus (assembly GCA_035582975.1). NCBI lineage: Eukaryota > Metazoa > Arthropoda > Insecta > Hymenoptera > Ormyridae > Ormyrus > Ormyrus labotus. The sequence continues at coordinate 6,103 of JAWWEO010018239.1, forward strand.
ATTAGAAAAATTCTAAAAGGACTCGTGCGCCTGTTAAGTAATGATGCTTCGAAACATCGTGGATAAACAAATAAGCGTTCGTTAGAAAGATTCTACGTGAATTATTGTCAACCGCCGCGTTAATCCTAATTATTATAAGCGTAAATATGCAAATTCTAACTTATTTTCCATTACTTTTTCCAATAAATTTCCTTTTTTTTAAAACCACGCTATTCAAGTGCGTGTTTTTTTTATCCGCTGGTAATAGTATATTGTATAAACATCCAGCTATTTTCATGCGTGACGAAAGATATTGCGGTACACTCAAATGTCAAGGCTACCACTCTTGAGAAAAACTCATCCTTCCACGCAGCTCCGAAGAATCCGAAAGCTTCGCAAGAAGCAAGACATTCTTTCCACGGTTATTCCAATATTTCAACCATTGCGCCATCCGCTTTATACTTTCCAGCTCCGGAAGCCACCTCCTCGAACCTCGGCCGAATCGAGTTTCTCGAAATCGTCCCTCTCTCGTATGATAGAAAATAAATCGCACCGAAATAAGAGAGCCAGCGACTCTGCCGTCCGGCAGTCGTACGGCTGCCGATCTCTCGCAATTCAGTTAATTAAATTGGATTATTCGGATTATATTCGGATACGCGCACACATTTCGATGGCTTTGTCAGTGCTTTCTTTTTCCTTCTCTCTCCGCGGCGGAAGCCGCTGACTAATGTGGCTACCGACTCGAAAATATGACGTCACACCAGCCGGACGGGAGAACCGATAACCGTCTCCCTCTTTTTTTTTTTTTTTTTATATCTGCCGACGCTGATCTTCTCCCACGCCGGAGCGAATATCGATCCGGAGAAAGTAAAGGGTAAATAGAGTGCCCGACGTATATATGTTTGCTCTGACCTGGACCGAGAGTCGAAAGAGTGCACATTTTCAGCGGCAAACACACACGGTTTCGGTTCGTCGGCAGCGTTCGCTGCACGGATAGGAATTCAAGGCTACGGCGAGTCGGGATTGAAAGGACGGAATTTTTACGTTGAATCAATAAGCGCTGATTGGTCGTTCTCTATAAGTTCCTGGAATTAATCGTAATAGCCTCTGGTCGGACAAGAGCGGCGAGCGCGAAAATTCCGTTTGAATTTTTCGTCGGCCGCTTTAACGAGCGGGAATATGAAGTTTAAAGAGAAAGTTTTCTTCGGCGAGAAAAAAGCGGAGTACGTAAATCAGGAAAATTGTGGCCTGCGCATACGCCTGATTTAGATAATACAAATATTGCGGTTTCATGCAAAGTGAATGTTCACTTACACCATAGACTCGCGAGGCAATTAAGTTCGTTCTAAAAATAGTCAATGATAAGATGTTGTCTTGGAGATAGAAACGTTTTGATGCACTTTATTAATAATCAATTTTTGCTTTTTTTTATACTATAATTAGGCTCGATCGTATTCGCGGTGTTAATTGAGTTGCCGAATTAATTTGACATTAATCTTTACACGGTTACGGTTTCAGTCATCAATTTTCGCTCTAATTAACTCTAATGCATTATTAAATTCTTCAATTACTTTTTTCTGTTCGTTAAAAATATTCTAGTTTCTTCGGGTTATTATTCAAATACCGCTTTTATAATGAATACGTATACGGTTTCACACCTTAAAAATCATTTAGTGAAAGTAAACTCGCGGCATATCTGGTACATCAGGAGTTCGTTATTTACGGTTTACATTCGACCCACGTACTTTCTTGAAATTAGAATAAATTCAGTCTAAAAAAATCGGCATTCGAAAATTTATCCAAAGTTGCCGTCATGCTATTTAGAAACGTTCAACAGATTTTATATCTTTCTTATTTACATTATTAGAGCATTTATTCCAACGCGTGGAAAGTATAATACGAATGCATAATGGAAATCTTGAGTCTTTTATTTATTTACTAATGCTACTTTAAATTCTTATTATAAAAATAAACATTATAAAAATAAACAATATTCAACTAAAACGTTTATCCCAATTACATCGGAAACTTCAGATCAAAAAAAGAACTACCGCCAATTCATACAAAAGAAAATAACACCAGATTTTCTATTTCCGTATTTTCTTACTTTTCCACCCACCCGGCAAAAAATACAGGCCAAATTGTTGTTCTCCTCGGAAGCGTCGCTTACTCGGAAACTTTTACAGTTAGCCGCTGCGAGCCCGGCTCCGCGGGCAGCTCTGAATTTCAATGCAGTGGACATATTTTTTTACATAACCGAGATCCGTCCTCGAGCTTTCTTCTCTCTCTCTGCTCCTCTCCCTTCCTCGTTCAAGGGACCGAACGGGATTCGACTGCTCGCGCGCGTGCTCGGACTCGTCGAAGGAGATTCCTTTTTTTCTTCTTCTTTCTCTCCGCCCGCGCCGCTCCGCTGCCTCTTTTAACCTCTGTTTTTTGGGTGCGCCTCGGCTGCGAGCACATGTGACCCCGAATTAATGTTTAAGCTGCAGATTTCTCGGGATTTTTTCGCCCTGCTTTGCGACGCCGACGGCGGGTCGCGCGGGTCTTTTGCTTTTTTGCTCGACGACGGGGTGTACATCGCGTTGGGGAATATGCTGTAACTCGAACGTTACGTTCACGTCTTTTGAAGTAAGACTTTATTTCAGTCGAGATTTATGTTAAACAAGACATTTTTTTGTGTCGGCGGTTTTAAATATTTATGAGTTAGAGAGCAATTTTTGTTAGGAATTTACAAATATACTTTTTCGTGAAATACTTTAGAAACATTGTACATTTTTAATCTAAAATGAAATAAACATGTTGGAATCCTTAAACGTGAAATGTTACGGTGCATTTGGTAGTATAGTATGAAGGGGGACTGTATTGACGGGGTTGTGATAAAATAGGAGGGCGACGTAAAATCCATCCTTTTTGCGCCATCTGTGATAATTTGGCTCTTTAAACTAATTTAAAAGGTGTAAATTATCACAGATGTTTAAATACGAGGATATTACTCATCAAGTTTTACCGAATAAATCGAAATGTCAGCTTAAAAATAATTCAATTGATTTTTACATGTAAACTAGTTTTTCTATTAATAAAATTATATATCACTTGACGTAGGCAAAAAAGAAGCTTTTGTTATTTACTTGTAGTTTATTAAAAGCTGCTTTGTTGAGGTATCAGTGCGCCCTATTTCATTTTTATACACGCAACGGAAAGCAAGCTTTTTAGTTTTTGATATTAATAATTTTATCCTTGGACCAGATTTGATACAGTAAGAACAAGTTAAAATTAGAAATATCCTTTCTATTATGTGTTGGTCATCGGTTTGTTGTTGCAGCATTAAAACTGTAGAGAAATTTATAACGACTCGTTCTATAACTTTATTTTGTAAATAAACCAGTAACAGAAATTTTTTAAATACGAAAAATTAAACGGTGCAGTTTGTTAAATCACGTGCACTTTTAGTTTCTTTAAAAGGAACGTATGACCAGAAACTTCTGAATCATATTGCGCCTGTTAATAATTCAGAATTCGTTCCGCACGTGTTTACGCGGGCTTTTATTTAATCTTGGTTACATATAAGTTTACTAAAAAAAATGGCGGGCTGAAAAATCAATAATGTAACAACGAAATCTCACTACTGAAATATTTATTCTGTTTATGCAATTTTCAAATCCGTTCTGACACAAGTTAATCAGTCGATTGCAGCAAGTGTTCGTGCATCCAAAACATTCAAATGTCAGTTTATAACCAAAACCTAAACCCGCTACAATTATAATCAATATTCCTTCGAGAGTCCAAACGAGCCAATCGCGCCGCTCGTAAATCGAAAAGACGAAGCTTTCGCAAGCCACGAAACTCTGCATCGAAAAAGAATCCGACGCCACGACGACTCGAAAAAGCACAGTGTCTTCGTGACGGGGCGCTCGACTCCTTCATTAAAATAATCGACACTAACAACCGCGCGCAACAGTCGTTACTCACTGTAATCCTCGTCTCCCTCCCCGATTATAAAGCATCGGGGCTCGCCTAAACACAAGTCGTCTCTCATATTAGCCAGCCCGCATAAGTCAAGCGCTCGCGGAGCCGGCCGGACGAGCGAGACGGAATTAAGTGGAGCGCTAATTTCAAATAAGGTGTTCCTCTCTCTCTCTCTCGGCTGCGCTCTCGACTCCTCCGATCTAAATCACGCGTGCGAGCACTCTACAATCGACGGGGCTTAACAGCGCCTTTTGTAACGGCCGGAGTCGCTAAGCCCAGCTGAATATTCAGGGCCGTCGGTGAATTTATGATGAGCGCTGGAGGTGACTTTTTCGAATTTGGTGGCGTTTTTTTTCTTTATTGCGTTTGTAACTGCGAGGAAGGAACTGATAGAAGTTCTTTGTAAAATTTTTAATATAAATTGTAAATTCATCAAAAGCTACTAACTGTCCAAATAAACCTAACAATAAGAAACTTTTGCCTGTACAAAACGTGGGTGCTTCAACTTCATACCGCCACCCGTATTACCCTATACGTAAAAACTCTGCATCTCCTCACTCCCCCGCAATTAAAAGCCAAGCCAGCGACTCCAACCGCAGCAAGAATTCCCAAAAAAAAAAGTCCCCCCTCCCGCTTTCGTATTCGTCCAACAGCGGGGCCCCAAATCAGCCCGAACTTTTCACTCTCGTTAAGCGTGCAGCGGCTCGCCTGCACATTGTGTCCCGGCGAAAAGAGCGATTTCCCCGCTCCGGATTCCTCCGCACGCACGAAGGCCGCCCTCTCTCTCTCTCTCTCTCTCTCGCTCGCTCGCGCGCGCGCGCGCATAAATATACAAAAGCGGAGAGAGAGACGGAGCTGCCTCGCGTCCGTATATCCCCGCATGACTTTTTAAACAGAGGCAAGCGCAGGGACGAAGGAGAGCGGCGGCAGGATTTATGCGTCGGTTCCTCCCTCGCGGACCAAGTTTAAATCACCTCCTCTGCACGAGAGAGAGAGGGAGAGAGTTCGATTCGCGGCTTCCTTCGAGGAGCGAAGGAAAAGTTTCCCGAGCCTCTCCGCGAGAGCGCGAGAGTCATAAGGACCGCTTTGTTCTCGAGTCGGGACGAGCGAGAGGCTGACGTCGAACGATTGGACGCGCGCGCCGAGAGGGCGGATATATATTCAATCGAATGCGTGTTTGCCTCGCGATTGATGCCCGAACATCTGTTGCCGCGCGCGGCGGCGCCGGGGTAAACTATTTGTTTAAACCGACGAGCTCGCAGCGGGTCGAAGGAGGAGTTTTCGCGGAGATTGACGAGATTCCGTGCGGTGCTTTAAATAGTTTGTTGGATTTGTGGGCTTTTGTTTTTTTTTTTTGGGGAATCTGATTTTGGAAGTTATTAAAGCTGGATGAGACGGCAATGACTCTGCCTATAAATCCTATTTGTAGATTCGCTTGTGCATTCTATTTTGAACCTTACACTTTGCGTTTGAAATGCGTCTGATGCTAGACAAACATTCGTGCGCCTTCTCCCCCCGGTCGATGACATTTTTCTTGTATACAGAAGAAAATATACGGAGTTGGTCGAAATTAAGTATCAGAGATTAACTTGTATAAACAAGAAAAAGACCGAGGCACTGTAAGCGTCTGCATAGAGATAAGATTATTAACGATTCGCCAACAAGGAATGCTGCCTAGTTTTTATCGCGATTAAAATATTTGCATGCGATCCGCCCATCGTTTCATAAATATTTCCGCAACACTTTGCACGCGACCTTTTTCAACCGGATATATTCACGATACTTATGAAGAAACAAACCGCCTCCAATTATCATTATCCTCCAATAATTCGCAAAGCTGCTGCACTTTTTTCGCGAGCCTAATTCTTCCCGAACCACCGAAAGGTCTTTACCCCGAGAAAAGTAACCTCAACGGATTTCAATAACCGATCCGCTCGCGCCGACGTCGTCCAGATTGTACGTTATTTGCGACCTTACGTATTATACACTACTCGGGGCCGCGGACAATGCTCGGGGCGTCGTTAAGATGCAGCGTAGCCTCGGCCCGAGCCTCGGCTCCGGTTACATAAGCAAGCACGGCGCAAACAAATCATCGCGCCGGCGGGCCATTACTGCTTTTCAATGATAGCCGGCCGGCTAAGAGACAGCGGTTTAACATGCTTCTTCCCGGGAGGCGATTTCTCGGGAAGGCCTTTCGGTCGGGGGAGCGGATTGTGGGATGAGTTTTTTTTTTTTTTTTTGTGTGGGCTCGGTGGCTTTTGGCTGTGTGCGTTTGATGGTTGAAGATGCTGTTAGGGATATTGGGGAAGGATTTGAATAAGTTTTAAGATTTTCTGTACTTGGAAGAGAATGGCGGATATGAGAAATGTCTATATTACTTTGTCAATACTGAAAATTACATTCTTTAATTTAGCGAAGCAAGTAACGCAAAAGCAAACATTCGCCGCTCTCAAATTAACTAAATGACTCGCATCAAGTTCAAGCCAGACCTCCGCTATTTCCAATCCTATTAACCCCGAAATCCGCGTCGCCTCGCGACGTCGGCGGCAGCTTCGACCCTTTCTCAGCTCGTAAACGTCCGTCGTCCAGGCGTTTAATTATTCTAAAGGGAAATGCATCAATGGCCACCGAGTCTCTCTCTTTGCGATATATTTTCCGGGTGCATCGACACCGCGACAAACCGGCACGCCGCCGGCGCCTCGATGAGCAAAGAGCGCCCCGTCCGAAGTTAAAAACGGCCCGAAGCGCGGCGCGCGCGCCTGGCACCTGCTGTTACGCTCGAATAATCGTCCCCCCTCCTACCCCGGCTTTTTCTTATCGCGGATATTTTACTGCATTGTGCGAGCTGCGAGCGCCTTCCTTTTTTTTTCTGCCCGTGTGCATCGAGTCGAAAGTCGTTCGAAGCCGAGATTGAACGGGGATTTTCGAGCCGTTTAGCGATTGGGGAACGAGTTTGCCGAAGGGGCCCACCGGGCAATAAAAGCAGCAGCCGAGCCCCGATGTAATTATACGGCGTTCGAGGCCTTCCGAAGTGAAAATTATGCTTTTAGTGCTCCGCGGTTATCTAATGCCGCGGCTAACGGAAAACTCTAACCTGCAAGTTTTTCTTTCGCGCTGGAGATATTTTTAGGCTCGAATACGCGCGCGGGTTGTAGAGTCAATAAACTTGTGCACGAACTGCTTTGCCGGAGAGGCAAACTTTTTAGGGGTATTCTTGCAATGGGTGTAATTATGCAATTATAGGCATGAACGTGCACTCGAACTTTGGTTATAAATTCTGAGCTTGCCGTTTTATAGACTTATAGACTATAGTCGGGTCTGCGTCGCTATTAAACTTGTAAACGCTTAATACCCGCGATGATTTTAATTCAAACAAGGCTTTTATGTTATTTGTTATGATTTAATAAATTTTATCTCGGCTTTTAAATCGTTATTTAATTTATTCATGCCGAGTCTGATAAGCATGCTAATTTTTTATATTTGATGCGCGATATAAAAGCACGTGGGTAAATTTCCAATGTTTTTGTTTACTCAATTTAAAAAAAAAAAAAAAAAAAAACCCAAGACATTCCACACTTCTAATTAGAAAAAGACAATGTCTTATTATTTTCTTAATCAAAGGTGAGTTTATGCTTGCCTATAAAACCGTACGATTATTCGCTTTTGTCTTTTATTAACAAACAGATGCCACGGTTAATTAACTCACCAACAAATCATCCATCTATCCGCGTCGCCGACTCCTTACATAACGCAAGTCATCCCGGCATTACTGCAGCCGATTAATCTCTCAAAACCGCGTCGTCGTCCGAATTCCAGCTCCGTGATTTCACTCCATATAAGCGCAAACGGCTCTCTCGCGTCTAGTTCACGGCTTCGGAAAAAAAACGAAGGCGGCGCGCGCCCCGATAAGCCACCGGGAGCTGCACCGGCCGGCCGGACACAGAAAAACTAACTGGGACAGACGACTCGGAGACGCGACTCGGTTACGAAAATTCCGTAATCGCGATAATGGATGTCAAGGAGAGCATCCCACCGTCGGAGAGAGAAACGCCGCGGCGTTCGCGTCGATGCAAATCGCGACGGCGGCGATTCTCGCGGACGCAGACGAGTTTTCGGGGGGGGGGGGGGGTTTGGTTGATCCCCCCGTCGGACGTGGGCGAGTGATTATGATCCGCGTGTAGTTCGATTCCCTCTGCGAGTTGTCAATCAGTGCGGTGTCGGTTGGCAATGAGTGACGTACGGATCGGTTTACTACTAGTTAATTATGCCGATAACATTTTCGACTTGCCGGTTTTGCGTGACGGGACTGAATTTAAAAGGCAAATTATTTTATTCGGGTTAGACGCTTGTGGTTAATGGATGGAATTTCAATAATGAAGTATATCCAACGTCGTGTTTCAATGTTCTGCTGTACGCGATTCCGAATACTTGGATTGACAAATTTTGATTTAGTAAACAATATTTGTAGTATTTCAATAGGTATACTCAAAGTCAACAACAACAGCATACTTTTTTCTTACAATGGCTCTAAAATTTGCTGCAATAACATAGTTCATGCACGAATTACGCGTTTGCTCGACAAGTACATGTATGTTTAAATGCATGAGTCGCTATCTGAAGAAACATTTCATACAGGAATAATCTTTGTTTGCTCCAAGTCAATTCTTACGAAATCTCAAATACGTTCTTCCGTTTGCTCCGATCGCTCCTACCAATTTTCTTACGACGCGAGACACTTTCCAAAATTTCGAGGCCCCAGAAACGCAAAACGTTTTCCCCAGCCGCACCGGAAATAGTCGCGACCAGCCAGGCAGTTTCTCGAAATACACCGACGTCGACGTCCAGCGCGAAATCGCGACGTCCGCGATAACCGTCTGACCAATCCCCGTCCTCATCCTTTTCTACTTCGCTCGGCCGTGTGCGTTCCGTCATCTATATATTTCTCTCGCGTCTCGATCTCTCGCGAAATATATTTCTCGCATCGTGACTCACACGCATTCTCTCTCTCTCTCACACACAGAGTAAAAAGCAAGGAAAATCTCAGCGTACCCTTCGCTCGACGCAGGAACTCCGAAGCGGCGGTGCTCGCGGCCACGGCGCCGCGTTGCCATGGAGCGGCACTGCACGGGTATATTCGTACACACTGTATACTCCGTGTCTCCGCTAAGTAACAAAACGAAACAAAACCAAATAATAAACCACAGCGGAAGAACTGAGCGGCACAGGGAGCGCGCGTCGATAACACAAAAAAAAAGAAGGGACGAGGCGCGGGCGATGAAGAGAGTGTATACGAGAGGTGTATCGGGAGAGCGATAAGAAGCACAGCTATACGGGATAAATAAAGCGCGCACACACCGCGAGGAGACGGCGACGGACGCTTACGAGGTACTGAGCCGCCCGGCTGCAGCTCTTGCCCGTCTCACTCCCACGCGCGATCGGTTTGAATTCGCGGCCGGCGAGTGGGGCGCGCATGCGCCGCCGACTGCAGGCTCTCTTTCTCTCCGGCCGGCGAGACTGGCCCGAGTGTGTGTGTGTGTGCGTGTGTGCGTGTGGGTGGGTGCACTGCGTCGGTGCAGGTTCGCGGAGAGAGAGGACGAGGAAGGAAGGAAGGAAGGAAGCGAGAGGCTTTTTTCGACGGGAGCTTCGGCCTCTCCTTCGTTTTGAGTGGCTTTTCCTGTAGTTCGTTTCGGAGAGTTTTCGATCTCTGGGGCCGAGGATCCTTCGGGTGGATTTTAAAACGGTCCGAGTATTAAGCGTTTTAATCAATCTTCCGAATTCAACGTCCGTCTGGCCTTTTTTTTAATACTCTCGTTATGAAATCCTAAAACCAGGTTTTTACAGCGGGAATAAATTTGAGTTTCCCTTCTAATTCTGGGTGATACTTTTTTTTTATCAGGATTATCTCCGCGATCTCCTTTTTTTTCTCTTTCATTTTCTTTTCGTTTCTTTCCTTCCGTTTGAAAAAGCTCGCAGAGAACTGCTGCGTGAATCTCACTCAAAGCGATTACAACGTAAAACCCAAGAGGCTCTTACTGCTCGAACTCAATACTTGCTATTTACGATCAGAAAAATCTTGCTAATCTTTCATAAATCTTGATTATCCCTTAAATACGAAATATTAACGTTGACACAAAATACTTGGTTCTTTTTAAACTTTGAAATATTTCTGTGAAATAAATTACACATTATTATTAACTATGCAAAAATTAAATAATATCAACGTACGTCGATCAAATATTTAAGGAAATCAAAAAATTCATACATTTTAAACTAAATTCATTGCTGAGCATCCCAAGAAACGTACAACCCTTCCCCAAAACTTCAACAATCCACAGTAAGCGAACCAGAACCCCTTGCAAATCCAGCTCGAAAACGCCGCCGGTGACTCAATAATCTTCCGCTGCCCGCGCTTACTTCCGCTGTCGTCGAATTGATTATTTTTTTTTTTCGGCAGGGGGGGAAAGCGAGGTGAACGCAAAGCTCGCTTGTCGAACGAATTGCCGCGCGAGAGGTGAACGCTCGGCCAGAGCGATCTTATCTTTCGGCCAACGCCAAGGCTATGTTTAGAACCTAAGGCGCCTCCTTTGCATTTTTAATAGGCTGCAATTTCGAGTTCGATCGCCGCTGCAGGACTTGTGGCGGTGGGTGTATTGCTTGGATTGTCGTTCGACGAAGAAGTTTGGGAGGATGTTTTCCGCTGCACAGTGTGGAGTGTATGAATTATTGAAGGATATACGCGAAGGTTGAAGCTATTGTGTTTTCGTTGTTTTTTTTTTAGAAACTGATTTAAGCGGCTTAGAGGATAATAAATATTGTTATGAAACTACTTACAGTTAAGTGCATTTTGCGTCTGCGAGAATCGTGCGGAATAAGAAGTTGGAAAACGTTTCTATGGACACAGAAACAAAGTAATGACGATGCACAATATGAAAAGTTGCAACTGTCTCGCACAGTTGATAAATCAACGCGCATTCATCCACGAAGTTTCAACAAACTGTAACTAATTTTAATATAATTAATCGGCGTTCGAAAATGAATGATTTCCAATGAAAATGTTTAGTCGTTTGAGAATTGCATTTATTTATAGCAGTATGAGTAGGATGCATTTATTGCTTGCTTTTACAGCTGCAAAAACTGCACTTGTAACACTGTTGTACTATAATTTTTAGAAAAATGTATGCTACGCTTCAAAGAAAATAGTGCAACTATTAATTAGCATATTGATCATCGTGAAGTATTATTATCTCAACGACGTCGAAGACAGTTATGAATGTAGTTCAATGGTAGTCGTAATGCTTTTCAAAGTGTTGTAAGTAGAGTATTTTCTCGTGATATATTATATCTCGCGCTACAATAAGTTATTTTCATTCAATCGATACTAATGCTAAAATAATTATTGCTTCAATTTCTTAGATTACAATCTCTTTTTACAATTGACGGTTTCTCCCCTTATTTAATATTCACGTGTACCACATATATACTTATTCGTAACTGGACATCTACCTGCTTTCCATATTATTCAACACGTCCCCAAAAACCTTCCCTCCAACAATGCCGAGAACCACCGCAACGCGAACCTCGCTTAACAAGGCTCATATCCAGCGGAACTGAAACTCTCCTAAATCACTAACCATTCCGCGTATCCCAAAAAGCTCTAGCCGTCGTTAACCGCTCGAATTCCAGCGAACTCCGTAACGACTCGGATCGAGCGGCGGGCACACACGCGTCATTATCGAGTCGCGCGCATTATTATACGCCCACGCGCGCAAATCACGCGGGGCAGGCACGTATAACCGCGCTCCCGACGCCCACGCGGACTCTTCGCCGAGAGCGGAGTGTGAATCTTTGCTTTGATGCGATTAGCTCGAGAGGGTTTGTCGGAGGCTGTGCTGCTTCGGGTTCGGCTTTGAGTGAGACGGAATTGTTGCCGGCTGCCGGAGTCGCGGGGGCGGAGGTTGAAACAGCTGATTTTGTGTACAAGAATTGAGTTGCGGGAAATTGAAACCGGTTTAAATTTGGTTTTATTAGTTATAATGTTAGGGAAAAAGGTTGTAAATGAATTTTTGATGAAGAGCAGGAGGTTCGTTATTTTATATGAAAGATGGCACCTGTGATATGTGTATATATTAGATAGAAGTCTACAAAATAAATATTCAAATTGTTAGCAAAGTTTTATTTTTAAATACTAATTATTATACATGCAGAATATGAAAACCAATTAAATAAGTTTTTATATTCTAATTAATGCCGCTACTCTAAGATGTTTTTTCTTTCAATATTCTAGCTTGAGGCGACTTACACTCAAGGTATAATTGATGATAAGCGGTAGCAATAACTTACGACCAGTATTTAATGGTAATTGCTAAAGTCCTTATAAATTTCAAGCTACTCGTTTGATATAGTTTTAGCTTGAACTTCATGCCAGCGGAAATTGGCGTTAACTTCGCACGTGATGACTTCTCTCAAGTAAGTAGTTACCAGTTCCCGGAGAACTACTCGAGAGAAATTATTATGCACTCATAAGCAATTATTACTCCTTCATCTAGAATGCGTAAAAGTAAGGAAACTTAGACTCGAATCTCCGGAAACTGCGGTAGTAAACGTTAGATTAAAATTATCGTAAAATTGAGTATTTATTTATCTGTGGACACAAGACTAAAATTGAAAAATTATTTTGCATTCAAGTGTATGTAGTTGAAAAAGCGTTTAAAACTAAACATTCAAAATGCACGAAGGCATTTAAGCTTAATAAATATTTTCTTCTCCAATTCTGCTTAAAAAACCGTAAGTAACTTCCCATCTTGATAACTGCCGTCAAACTTAAATACTCCTTCACCTTTACCGCCACAAGAACTAATTCATAATACCCATCTAGCCAATCTAACCCTCGCAGAAAAATCGCTGAAAAGCCTCTACGAAGCAGAGCATCAAAGCCGCACGCCACTCCCCCCAAGAAATCCAGCCTCAAAAATCAAAAGCCCGCCGAACGACTCTTCTGCCCCCCCCCCCCCTTATTAAAATTTCGCGCTCAGCCGCACCTCTCGCGGGCATTAGCATATACGCGATTAACCGCGGGCAGAGGAGCTGCAGTCGCGTCTGTCGAGGGCTCGCGTGCGGTTGAGCACGCGAACTTGAACCGCCGCTGCTGCGGCGCGTGTCGGACTCGGGATCGCGAGGATGTCGCGCGACGATGAGAGAGCAGCGTTGCGGAGTCGGGATGGGGGGGGGGGGGAGAGGTTCGCCGAGAATTTTGAGGGCTTCCGGATGCGGATTTATGCTTTGTTGAATGATTTTCGGGGAATTTTAGCGGGCTGGGTAGTGCGCTTGACAGTTTTGGGAGCGGCGGGTGGGAGGGATAATTAGCTGGGTGTCGTTGTAATTTAAATGTCGGGATTACGACGATTTAATTCGTAGCAATTGATGGAGATTAAAGCGATTAATGAAAATTAAATATTATAGTAAATTAGTGAGATCGAAGACTAGTTGACGTAAAATTAAAATTTTAGGTTTATCATTATGTGTTTTTTGTTATTACAATCTATACGTATATCATCAAAAATTACATACATTTTCTTGATCTATTAATTTTTAAGAACTTTTTTTTAAATAGCAAAATTCATCTTACCGAACCAATCTTATCAAACCACCTCCTACAATCAATCAATAATCCAAACATGTAACAGCACCCAAGAGCACACATTTCCTGCCCTCTCTCAGCAGAAACCCACGACTGCTAATCTCTCGCACTCGACACCGTCTCTCATCTTGCACCCGTCCAGAAAAAAAAGAAGTCGACTCCCGCGGCATAAGCCGAGCCGCGACAGCTCTGCGGCCGCAGAAAAAAGTGCAGACCGCGCCGCTGCCGGAAAGCCGAAGCCTCTCGGATTCGTTTTGCGTCGCGCGTGCCGACGCCGTCTGTGCCCACCTCGCAGAAGGCGCGTGGAATCCGCACGCGTGGCGCAGGAGGGCGAAAATTGACGGGTCCGCGTATCGGTCTCTGTGTGTGGGCACCTCCCCGCGCTTTTTCACTCGGCTGCCGCGGACATGTGCGCGGGACAGGTGGAAGGTCGCGGAGGTATTTCCTGCACGCGTCGCGGCTTTCGGACATTTTTTTCGATGTTTCTGACAGCTGCTGCGCAATTGTTCGAGGCGGACGGTTTAGTTTTCGGCTGATCGCGGTCGTCTGTTGAAGTTTAGATTGGCGAATATGAACGAAATAAGTGAATGAAGTTAGCCCTACTGCTGCTCTGACACGAATCATCCAAAGATGATCCAAAGATATTGTTTTGGCTAAGTTCATTCCTTAGTCAGATTATTACAGATCAAAAATTGATTTGCATCTTGGGAAGTGAAGCAAAATTTCATGCAAAATTCATAAATATAAATATTCATTTTAATAAAAGTAACCCTTTTCTTGCCTAATGGAATAAATTTTCATTTCATGTTTAAGCAAGTAGTCAAAAAATGTTTAGTTAAAATATTGCGACTGTGTAAGTCTCAATATATCCACACGTATATAAAAGTCTGTCCTAAATCTCACCTGAAAAACGCGCGTCGAGCAAAAATCACGCCGCCGCAGTTAAATATTTGCCGAGGAGCGGTTCGGAAATCACTTTACGATTTCCTTCCCCTCCCCGCAAAGCTCGCCCATTACTCAGTCGGCAAATTTACGACGCAGCGGCGGCGCGTTATCAACTTTGGCCCGCGGAGTAATTCGAAAAATGCCATAAACGCGGCCCTTCGCGGCTACAATTATTTCGGGCACATCGAGCCTCGCGCGGTGTCGCCACCGCGTCTGAATTTATAGCGACTGTAAACTTCCCAAACATTATACCCCCTTCGAGAGAGAGAGAGAGAGAGAGAGAGTCTCGAGGTCCTTCCGGGTTAATGCGGCCCGGCAGAGGGTCGCGGGGGATGAGTTATTTATGCGTTTAATAACGGGCGTGACGGGTCCGAGCCTCGTTTCTTTTTTTTTTTTCGAGGCCTGTATAAGCCTTTGCCTAGGAGACGAGCCGACGATCGAGGACGCCGAGGAGGTCAGGTTGCGATTTATCGCGGTGTAATTAATAGGAGTGATGTACGGCCGCGATTATTAGTTTTCGGACGCCGCGATACTGTAACGGCCCCCGAAAATAATTCACGGTAATGGCTGTTTTGGTTAATGCCGCGTTGGGGACACTTCGGGGGCTTGGAAAAATGACGGCGCGGTGTTGTATTTCGAGGGTGCTTTGATGAATAAATTTTGCAGTTTCGATGAATCTCGCTGCGGCGGGACGTGATAGCAGTATTTTAAACTTTATTTATAATAAATGGCTGGGGTGGTCGACAAGACGCTGCCCAGGGTTAGTAATGGGAAATTTGTTTTCAAAAATGGATTTTTATAAAAATAATTTAAAGCTACTCGCAAGAAAATGTAGATAATGAGAAAAGTGCTGTTTTTAACTAATTATATAATATAATGTGTTAATAATTTAAATTATAATGCAGATTAATAAAAAAGTAGTACTTGAATTAAAATATTGAAGCTTCATAAACAATAAAAAGATTTTCTCATAATACATTTTTAATGTATTCAAATGTAAAGCAAATAAAGCACTAAGCTTTAATCTATAGAAAAAGAAAGGTGTGATAATCATGAAGAATCCATGAATAAATATTTTCACGTCAGGAGAATGTAGAGGCCCACCCTCCTTTATTGAGCCGTAAACTCTAAGCTCCAAACTGTAAAGTTTTATGGAACTATAAAAAGAAAATCACAAGAATAGAAGAGAAAAGGTCTCACCTGTAAAAGTCGATGCTTTCCAAAGGTCTAACTAAAGGAAAGCGATCCAGTTTATTAAGCTCGGCAACTTCATAATGTAAACACGTTTCCCTCATAAAGTATGACATTGAACTGTTTATTTTATTTTATGTATTAATATATTATTTATCTAAATTAATGCTAGATATTAATATACTAATAAAAGAGTTTATAAGGAAAAATTTGAACTTTTTTGACTAGTTATTATTAATTAAACGATAAATTATATAGTTTTATTCATTATATTTGTATTTGTATTTTGTATTTATTGAACCAGAAAAAAAAATTTGCATAGAGTAAATCCTATAGAAGGTAAACGAAGTTACCTGTACATAGGCTGGCACAGTAGAAACTTAAAAAACTAAAC
>JAWWEO010018250.1:0-22204 GCA_035582975.1 Ormyrus labotus
ACCGTACAGTCCTATTTTGAGTAAAACTTATGGGGGTTGGCGCGCGTAGCGCGCAGGGGGGCGGAGCCCCCCTAGTATAATTTAAAATCGTTATAAAACAAATAAGTGATGTTTTTATGAAAAAATAAAGAACAAAAATAAAGAAACAAACACTAGACAAAACGTTTGAAATCAAATTTGTATCATTCAATTCCTGGCTCTTATATGGATCGTCAACAATTATTGACATTCTAATTTCTGTTTATTGCTAGAATTGCAGTATTACCTCAATGCATATCATTAATAAGTGAGATTTACGAAAGATGATAGCTCACTTTGTTTTTTTTTTTTTTTTTATTTAGAATTTATTAACAACATTTCTCCGTTGTTGCTTTTTAAATAAGAAGGTAATTAGAATAAAAGTTCATTTTATCCATTATTCATCTGATTCTAAAAAATTAGCATACGTCTGCATTTGACCTTTTTCATCTTCTTTTTATGAAATCTTTTAGAATCCTTAGGTAATGCTTATAGGATTCTGGATGAATCCGTTTTTCAACGTTATTAATACTTCTCGGATGACTGTAAACAAAAAAGTTGGATCCGGGAGTAACCCGCTATTATTCAAATAAATAATTCTCCAAAGGCCATTCTTATGAAAAAGATTGATTCATACTAAACTGGCACCGTGCAATTTTTTAGAAGCACGAGAAATATCAAAAATAAAATTTTTCAATCTTGTATCTCTATCCTTTTTCCAGACAAAAAAAAAAACTGTAATACTGCAGACGACTCCAAACTAAAGCTTCAAGCGAACTGCTTACAAAACCGCACTAAAGCCTAGCGCAAATGCGGTTGCACAAACCGAATAAAACCGTATCCAATTCGCGAATCCGCGTAATCCCCCATAAATCTGCCGAGAGCGAACGGCGCCATCTCGCAAACTCCCTCTCACCCCGAACAGCGCGCGTTCTCTGTAACCGCGCGGTCAATCTCGAAAATGGAAAATCCGCGTGCAAAGGCCGCCGGCATCGGCGTGTCAGTTATTCCGTTGCCTATTAACTCGCCCGTTGCTTCGCAACACTCTCCGCGCGCACCGACGGCATGGATATTGCGTTGACGTTTCGTAAAGGACTGCGAGTGAGAGAGAGAGAAGAAAAAGAAAAAAAAAATGTGGCTGACCTTGCCGCGCTCGCGTTTCGAGAGTCCGCGTGCTCGTGCTCGGGTCTGCTCATCTCGTTAGCCAGTAGTACGCCGGTCTCGCTTGCCGCTCGAGCACAAGATGCACCTTCTCGCTTGACGATCGACTTCGTCGAACATAATAAACTCGTTCCGAGGGCAGAGAGCACCGCAAGAGTCGCCGCAAGGGAAAGAAAAAGGGCGAAGCGAAGCACCTCACGTAAGCAGAGATAATATCCGTTTTGAGAGTGGCCCAATTTCGGACTGGTTTTCCTTTTATTCCTTCTTTCCATCGACGGACCTCGGGGATATCGGATGTCTGCGTCCTCGGACCGAGGGATTAAGCTTGTGTGGGCTGGGCGCCGATTGGGATTGTTAATGTCGGGTCATGGTGGTGCGGGGAGGCGGTGAAATGCGGGCTGATCGTATTTTTTTTTTTTTTTTTTTTATTGGAAGGTAGATATTTTCGGATTAGGTCAGGGATTGTTTTGGTAAACAATTGCTGAGTTTCGGCCTTGAACTGATGGTTTGGCTGCTTGAAAACAATACCAAAATAACTTAATTTACTTTTTGTGTCGATAGCAATTAAAATACAATGCGATGAGATACTTATGCTGCACTTGTAAGGCTTTAATACGCATACTAATTGAAGACGACCCACATATGCTTTCTTGCTTACTTTTATTAAAAAGTTTAATTGCACCTTTGTTCTTTTGAAATTTTAATCATTATTCTATAAATTTAAAACTAAAAACTAAACAACAAATTTCGCGTTTGAGTGCTAATAATGACTTTCAACAAAAATTTTTCTTCTAATACTATAAAGCAAGTATCAGAATTCTATTATAAGTTTTTGCGGTTACACCAATTCTCGAAAATTTAAAGCATTTTTTCACATTAACATTTTTCAAATACCTAATTATCAAGATCGCTACACTGAGAGATGAAATATAGTAAAAAGTACAAATGATTTTGTAAAAATTACCATACTGTCTAGTAAAGCCACCAGAGACCGTCAAACCCGAAAAAATGACTATACTTTGCAAGAAATTTTACTGTTTTTTATACTGTTTGGTAAATTTTCCTATAAAGTAAGTATGGTAATTTTTTTGGTTTTGACAGTCTGTGGTGGACTTACTATAGTAATTTTTACTAAACTTTTCTCTCAGTGTATCGATTCTCTTTAAATTTAGAATTAACCCACGAAGATAACTCAATAAACCTCCCGTAGCCATTTATTTTTTCCTCACGTGATTATAATCATTATTCCAGAACTATGTCCGCGTGCAACCAATCGAGGACCTTGCACCCGTCTGCCGCTGCATCGCACAAGGTAAACTAGAACCGTCACTGCGGCCCCACCGATTTAGTTTTACTCATACGCGCACACCTCCGCCATTAAACTACGTAAGTCCTGCTACGATTGCCGGCACCGACCGTCTAATTGGGGACCGTTAATTCCGTTAAGCGATGAGCTAAGGATGCGATTACGCGGGAACTCGTTCGACTTTTAAAGCGAGCGCGAGCTATGTTTTAGCTCTTCCGGACTGCGGTTTCGCACGCACTTGCAGCGCGTCCGGCGTGTGAGGAGGAGTTTTTCTATTTTTATGGTGGGTTTTAGAAAGTTTACGGACCTCGAGTTATTTCGGTTGACCAATGTAACGAAAAAGGAAAATTTACCGTAGAAAATGCTTTCTCGTCTTCTTGTGTTGTTGACAAGAATGAGCATTTTCTTATTATGAATATAGAAAATGTGGAAACTTTTAAATTGCGAAACAGTAAGAGTAAGTTAAAAATAAATATGTTTTACCGACAGAGCAGCTAAGTTTTTTTCAAAATATTTAAAGTTTCAAATTAAGATTATATTTTTTTATTAAAAAAAAAAAATTAAGAAATCAATCAAAATTAAACGATTTTTCATAAAAAATCGTCTCTTCAAGTGCATCAAACTGCCGCTCCACCTGTTGCCTTTAATTTCTCAAAAAATCAGAGCGCACTGACGTCAATTCACCTCGCGTAACGCCGCGCAAAGAGAGCAAAGCGCAAAGCCGACGAAAGCCGCGGATGTAAGGAGAAAAAAAAAGCGCTAAAATCAGGCGCGGCATCATAACATCTGATCGGTGACGGTTATATGCGCTCGCCGCAGTTATGAAACGCCGGACCGCCGGGGCGCCTCGAGAAAAGCAGAGAGATTACATAAAGCCGGCCGTGTGTGCGATCTCGCCGGATTCCCCATGAGCCGCGCCGCACTCACACGAGGAAGCGGCTGCCCGAAAGTGCGAGGCGCGATGTGTGTCGATTTCTCAAGGCTCTCTGGGAGGAGTCCTTTTGCTCGAGCTGATTTCCGATCGGTTCGGAGGTGGGAGGGGTGTGAAGGACTTCGTGGATTTTGGGAGAAGACGAGGTTGAAGAGTTTGGTGGGAAGTTTTTCTGTACGAGTGAAGTTTCAGTATATGAAAGTGGGACTAATTTTTAGTTAATTTAAGTTTGAATTATGTCTGCTGGGTGCGATAAATTAGGGTTACATTATGTATTTTGAAAATACAAGTCAATGAATAGATTATTAGATTGTTGTCAATGCATGGGGGTACAATTAATTAATTCCAATTGCGTGTCGCGATAACAAACAATGCAGGTTAGCAACTTCGAGCGTGTTCAATACAATAAATTATTAGTAGAAACAAGTCTTATGTAACAGACTACAAATAGTTCTGTAAATTAATATACGTCGATAAGCAAGTAGGTAAAATATGTCATTACCATTCCTTCGCTCGTTCACAAAGCGTAATGCTTGCAAATTCCCTAAGTTTTAACTGTCCCCAACATAATTCGCGAAAGATAAGCGACGTTGACGCAATCACGCTCACAATCACAGCTTCTGTGCACTTTAGGTCCTTAAAAAGATAACCACCTCGGCGAGCTCCTTGAACTTCTTTCGAGCTATACTGCTGCATTCATTTCAGATTCGCAGTTTCGATTCTCGAATGTGCACGCAACCTTAATTGGAAGCTTTTTGAGAATGTATCGGGGCTCGATGACGCACGCGAAATGGTACTTAATACTTTTTGGGAGGATATAGTTACGCAAATATATCGCTAACTATTCTGCGTATTGATTTATGTAATTTTTTTACGAAAGAGGAACTTGCTAAATATGAACGGATCCAGATTCAGACGAATAATAAATAAAAGAAATGTACCAATTTTATAAAGGCAAATTGAAACTAAAAATAATTGTTACGGCCTTTAGTTACAAAAGAATTCAAATATTATTGTTTTAAAATTTAAGGAGATTATTCAAAGCACAGCAAGACGCTCTTTACTGCACAAGACTGCCATCTACTTATGCAGATTGGAATTTCTCTTCACTTACCTTCGTCCAGCTCGTAATAACTTAATATTCTTTTAAGAACTGCATAAAATCATCTTACATTGAAAGAAATATTTTACAAAAATTAATTTTTATTTTTCAATAACAAACAAAAAATATTTAAACAGAGCCGAGTGTACGAGCTAACGACACAATTCGCACTTACAAAACAGCTTAACACAATCATAAACGCATCTAAACGCCATCGGCTTCCAAAGAAAAGATTTTGAAACCGAAGACTGCCGTCACGCGCGCCAATCGCGCAGTCATAAAAGACACATCTCGTCCCCATTACTCGCCAGATAAGCCGTAAAATAATAATTGATGGCAGAAATCCTCCGCTTGCAGCGAACCAGCCAACTCTCCCCGACCAAAGCAGCTGGCCTATCGACTACGGCGGAGAGCCGCGCTTTCATGTATATTCGCGAGAGTCTCGAAAGTTTTCGCGACACATCGACAGGCGACAATGTGTTACAAGGATCTCCGGTCGTAGGTCAACGGCAGTTCCTTGCTCCCCGTAATAACAGGGATTCTCGCGTCCTCGCGCGGATTTCGCAATCGGCGCGAAATGCTAAGGCGGTCGCTGCTTTATTTTTTTTTTGTCGCGGCCGCGCTCATTATCGATAAGACGGCCAATGCGCGAAAGCCTCGGCATCCGTTTGCGCAATTTTCCTGTCGCTTTTTTATCTGGAGCTTCTACAGGAGTTTTCGCTGTGATGTTATGGGTGTTTTGTTAGTTCGTTTTGTGGTTGTTAAACGTGAGAGGTGGAGCTTCTGGGAGTAAATGTGTCACTGCGGCGACTGGTTTTAAAAAAAGTCCTTTTCTTCGAGAGTCAGGCTTTTGCAATGTTATTTATGAATGACCTAGTAAATGTTGGAGTAAATTTTCTTTATTTATGCATAATGGTTTTGAGAGAAATTACACGTTGGTAAATAGTGAATTTTTCTCAAATGATACGAGATTGACCTTTTCACTTTCCACTTTCGTATTATCTTTTTATTGCTGTTTTAAATTATAAATATAAAATTTGAAGGCTCATCGTTGAAAAATCTTCGTTTCTTTACATATTTAAAATAGAAGATATTCGAATCTGATTACATACAAGTACCTCAAATAAATTTCAATTTTAAGTATAATTTAATATTAAAAACAAAATATGGAATAAATAATGATTCAACGAATCTTTAAAGTGCTGTTTATCGATGCAAATGTAAACGAGGCTAAAATTAATTTTCTTGAAAACATTGAAATTAGAAAGCACATTATAGATCCATAAAATACATCAATGACAATAATTCAAAAAGGCTAATTGCAGTCAATCAAATATTATGACTACGCCAGTTACTCTCGTCGTTCGTTAGAGCCTAAAAGCGGCTGCAGCTTCCCGTTCGGATGTTCGCTCAGGATTTGCATTATTTTCTCTTCCCGCGCAACTTCGGCGATGGAAATAAGAGAAACTACCATTGTTGGCGTATCTTTCTTTCATAATTATTTAAACGCTCGCTTCGAAAGTTACTTTTATCTCAAGCATTTGTTCTGCGCGCTGGGGCACTTTTACCGCGCGCGGCTAATTCATAAAATACGAGGAATCGCGCCACAGCGGCAGCGGTGCTTTAGCGTTGCGCAATGTTTAACTAGAAGACGCGACGGATGACGCCGGGGAAAATATAATGAGCGTCTACGCGACGCTGCGCCTCGTCGATATCCGGTAGGCACGACGGAGGACTTTCAATGGTTCGCTAAATTGAAAGAAAGTGTTAAAATTGTATACCTTCGCCGCTGCATGAGTTTTATTTTACGTAAGCACAATGTAGTGCACTGTTTAGTACAAAGTTTTTTTTAGTTGTTTTCTCCGTTGCTACAATGGTGTTTATCGAGAGTAATTAGTGCATAAATAATATCTAATAGCGACATTCCGTAAAGAATAAAAACTAAATCTTGTAAACCAAATTTTCCTGTCTTCTCGCAAATTCAATAGAAATTATGCGAATTCCAACGGATACGTCAATCGAGTGCAACCGTTTCGAATATTTCTTTTTATTTATGACCTCGCGGGATCATAACTTATCTCCGTCTTTCGAGGGTCCTTTGCAGCCCATAGAGAGTCACACTTTTCATGTACCGAACCTGATATTATTCAAAAGGCTTCTTATACGGCGTCCATTAAGTCTCCCCTTCGCATTAATCTTGCCAGAGACAGAGGAAGCGAAACACTCGCTTTCATTTGCGGTACTTGGCCTCAATGAGATCTACTGCTTATACCGGAATTAATCCGCATTATTTTTCATTATCGGTCGGTCATATCGACTGCGTAATTTTTTTTCCATGCGATTGTTTGGGTCCACTTGATTTCACTTTTTTCAACTTATATTTGTAAATTTATTAAGAGTAATAACATTTTAATCTGTAAAACAGGTTAGAAATATCTATCAAACGATATTCTTAAATTTATCTGTTAATGCGATGTGTATAAAAATTAGCTTAAATTTCTGATGGTAATTAAAGCTATCGTACAACATAAAAACTGCGTTGAAAACAATATTTTGTGAATAATTTTTTGTAGACAATGGCAAGTGTACAATTCTTATGTGCACAAACTAATGTCAATTTTCCTTTGGATTCTAAATAAAATTTGGCATAATACATATAAATAGAAACGCTAACAAGTGCTGCATAGATAGAAAACTTTTACAATCTGCTAGAGTGAAAATTATCTTTATTCGCTGTCCATAAATATCTACATGCTGCATTTACATGACGCGGCACAATGCAAAATTTTCACTTTTCATCCGCTTTTCCCGGCCGTTTTTCACTCCCCGCAAGACGTATCTCCGATACAATTTCTAACACTCCGCGAAAACCGGTTCCACGCAACGGTTCTAACCGCAACTGCACCAATATTTTCACCGCTTCATTACCAATATAATCATAACCGGTTACGGAAGCAATTAATGCCGGTTTTTCAGGCGCGCGGCTCGCGTCTCGCAAAAATCACGCGCATTAAAGGAGAACAGCATTCCGTCGGTCGAGGTGCAAATTTAGCGGCTTTCGCGGGCGGCAACAATCGAACGCCGGAACGCGAAATCCAGCGTATAGCCTTTCCGCGCGCGCGACTCAATTTCGAAAGCGGATCGGTATAAAAAAGGACGTAAATGCGCTCATCGATTCGCATTTTGCGTCTGGCCCTGACGTAACCACGGGTTGCATCGCCGCCAGTTTAATGCAACTTAATCGGGGCTTTTTGGGAGGAGCGACGTTAACGAGGTGCTCTTTCTCGGCAGATTATTGTTAATTGCACGATTGTGTCGGGAGCGTTCGAGCGCGATACTGTCGAGGCAGTAGACGGAGGGCAAGTAAATGCTGATCCGTTTGAGGAGGAAGGGAATTGGAGTTTTATGCAAGGCTAATTCTGGCAAATGCTGAAAAATTTAGTCGTTGAAAAACGTTATTTTAATATGTGAGAAAGAAATTTCAGGAATGTCGAAAGAAATGATGCAGCGTCTTATTATAAGTTTGTTTCTTCCTTCTAGGATACGAGTATAAAGAAAGTTGAATATTACATTGTTTCTATATAATTTGAAGTTACGAAACGTTTATTTGAGGCTGCAATTTAAAAACTGCAATTTTCAAATTGTATAATCCCCTTGAAACAGAGCCGTTTTATTTAAAAATATCGGTTGCAAATACGTTTAATTAATCGAAGAACGCCAAAATACTCGTTAACTCAAAATCGCAAACGCATAAATCCCAGCGCAGCTGTGCCCCGCCGTCGCAATTAAATAACCGCATTTGTTTACTCCGCCGTCCAAGCACAAAAGCCCCCAATAAAATCGAACGACCAGCCCGTAAACCCAATCCGAACAATCGCCCTTATCTCACGCGACTCAGCCCGTAAAGAACCCGAACAATATATCCCCCTTGCGCCGAAACGAGTCTCCTTAAACTCGGCCGTCTCTCCGAAAAAGCGGCGCGATTCGTCGTCGACAATTAGCGCCTGAAAATCGGCCGACGTTCGTACACTCGCGCACGCTGCCCCCGCGGCGCGCCAATGCACCAAGAGAGATATAGTGAAAGTACGCGCGTGTACGGCGGCGGTACGCGCGCCGAGTCGCATTCTCCGCGACTACTGCAGTTGTCGTTGCCCACGTGGTGGATCGACCACGATAGTTTTCGCGAGGCGCACTTGTTTACCGATATTCGTTTTCGGCGACTGGTTCCTCGAGCAGGGAGGGAGAGGACGAAGCGAGGAGGATGCTGGAGGGAGGAGTGAGACCGCCGAGGAGGTCAGTGGTTTTCGAGCGATTCTTATAGTGTTGGTCAGTGCGGGATTATGTCACGCGGTTGACGCGCGGTTATGATGGCTTTTGGATGGGTTTTGGTGGCCGGGGTGCGGTTGACTTTTGGAGTTGGATGGAGGAGGAATGCGGGGAAGAATTATTTGTTGGAGGTTTTAAAGAGAAGAGAGTTATTTTTAGTTATATTGGTTATGTCACGTTGCATTTACATTTCCTCGTACAGGACGTTTAGGTATTTTTAGGAATACGTCTGGCTTTTAAGATAATAGTGATAAATAGCTTAGTCGTTTCTTCGCAATTTGAATAATTTTTGGTTTAATGCCGACATGAAGAAATCTGATTTGAATGTAAACACCTCAGTGAATTTGCTAAGCGACTTACGTATTGGCTTGTTATTTAACGTGTTAGCTGATTTATTAGTTTATTTACGAAAGTAAACTAAATTCTTGCACATTACCATATTTTAATTTAATATTAAGTTTCTGCTTTGCAACAACGGAAATGTGACAATTGAAGTACTTGATTTACAATTCCTTTACGAAGTCAAAATTAACGGCCATTCAAAGTTTCAGATTCGTAGAAATTGTTCAATCGTTCACAACTGAACGGGTTCACTGGACGATGAACTTTCTTCGATAAAGGCTGCGGTTATTTTAAATCCAGTTCGCGGCAAGAACTAGTTCTATCGGATTTGGGAAATCCCGTATTAAATAATTCTCGAACAATTTCGCAGGTGTTTCGAATTAACGAGGCGCTTATTTTCTCTTAAAAATATGCGCGAATTTTTCGCAATGTTTACATAAGACTTTTCCAAGAAAGTAATTAATTAATTAATGCAAAACTATGAAGTAATCCGATTTTAGCCGTTTTGCAGTAGAAACCCGATGGGACCTTGCGAGCACTTGGCGGTCTAGATCGTAAAGATATCATTTATTAGAAAGCGTAAAGAGTGCACACAGAGACGATCCAATTGCATAATTGCATTGCTTTATAATTTTTTAATTATGCTATTGACATTCACGAAGCTATGAACGGAGAACGGCTAGTCTATCGCCATAGTATAAGAAAAGATATTATATAACTTTGCGAGTAACACAAGGTTAAGCAATCCGAGTATTGAATAATATGCAACGAAAATTGGTGAAAGTTGTGAACTTAAATTATTAGATTAATTTTAAGCTGAATTTAAAGAAACTTTATCCAAATTTGTAGTTGGAGATTCGCTTGGATTGCATTTCACTAAATTAAACTTAATCCAAGCATTTTATTATTTTAATAATTAATTTCGTTAAGAACTTTATCAGATCATAAATTTATTACTCAATTTTAATTCATATTCTCGTCCTCTTATACACATTATTTACTCTTACTTTCTTTTAAATTACGCAGCTCATCACCATTTTCCAATTTCGAACCAGTCGATTTTTTTCCCTCATCTCCGCACGAAAAAAAGATCATACATCAAAATTAAACGCACCGCAATTACACGATGCCCATCAGCGTTTCCCACAAACACAAAATAAACGATCCCTCCATCGGCAAAAAAAACGAACACCGACCCGTACGCCCTCCGCGAGGGAGAAGGTGTAGATTAGCATCTCCTAAGCAACGTCGAGGGAACAGCGCGACCTCAATCAAAAGAATGATTAAGACGAGAGCGGCCGCCACGTGCGCTGCAAGCGAGATCGGAGAGAGTGCCGAGCTTGATAATGCAGTACTTCCTAGCTAAACTGGTATCAGTGATCGTAAACTTCGCGGCTTCCTTGAAATGACGTTTTTTGGGCGTTTAAACGCTGTTAACGTTGCAGTTTGTTGGTTGTTGTTGTTGGAAAAAGTGAACTGAAGAAGTGCCTTTATGCCTAATGAATTTCTTTACGTTATTTTATATAGAAATTTTTTTTGAACAGCATCCATCATTAGACTCGGAAAGTACAGTTTTTTATTTAAAAAAAAGCATAAATTGATGATTTTAATCTTTACGAAGATTAACTTGATGATTTTAAACTTTATAAAGATTAATTTAAAAAGTTTACTCTTTTGTTAAAGATTAAAGTGTATTTTTTCTACTTTATAAAAAAACAAACGATTTTTAAAAGATTCATTTCGTGGTTTTACACTTTTCGAATGTGATTTTAAATAAACATTTATCAATAGTACACTGAGAGAAAAAAAGGAGTAAAAATTACTATTTTGGATCGTAACTTGAGATATGAGAGGAAAAAAAATGATTTTTACTAAACTGAATAGTAAATATTATAGTCGAAAATTGTAGATACGAGAAGAAAAATAATATTTACTATTCATAAATAGTAAATATTATTTTTTCGACTTTAATATTTATTATTTAAATAGTAAAAATCATTTTTTTTCTTCTCATATCTGAAGTTACGATACAAAATAGTAATTTTTATTCCTTTTTTTCTCTGTGTAAAACTACTGCCTAATAATTTTGATTAATTTACTAAATACTGAAACAATATTTTTTTTTCAATAAGTGATTTCACCAAATTCTTTATTTACTTTTTTTTTTAATTAATTACCCAATATACACATAAATTTTTTTACTGCTTTACACAACTTTTAAACAAACTCTTGTCGAATATGCAAAAGATAAAAAAATGTTATATCGAAAGGCTGCGCTTATAGAAATAGAAAGTTTAATAGATATTTTCAAGTGGGATGGAACGAAGGTGTTGTTCGCGTAGACTAAATGAGAACAATAAGAAACTTATAAGGTTTAACGACCTGCCGAAGCTAAAGATAAGAACGACCTTATCGATTCTGCGGACGTATCATTCACTTTCTACGACATTCCTTTGTCAGCACGTAGATTCACTTGCAGCAACCGATGATTTCAGCAGGATCGGGTTCGCTCCTTTTTATTGCCTCTCGGCTACCGATCCAACCAGTTTTATAGTCATCAGCAAGATCGCTAGTTTTTTTGTCCGATCGAAACCAATAATTTATAAGAAACGACCATTCCGAATTTATCGATACTATACAAAAACGGACCAAAAAACTAACAGCTATAAATTCTCGAATTCTCTACAGTTCAAAACCCCTCCGCACTTCTTACGGCGGTCGCTCGATAACTCGTTGAAACAATGACGCCATGAACACTTACGTGCATCTCCCTCCGCAAATCGCTCATTTTGAATCCTCTCCCGGCAAAGGCTCTTCTCACCGGAGCCGAGTTCGATATCGCGAGAGCATCGATCTCGGAATCTCCTCGGTGATTGACGTTGATTGCGGATTCCGCGCATGCGCGCGTGTGAAAGCGCGTGTGTCTCTCTCTCCCGGAGATTTCGCGTGCGGCTGCGAACAACCCGTCTAGCGCCGGTGTTTCTTCGATTCGCTACGGTTCTTGGCTCCCTTTTACTTTCGGCCGGCGCGCTTTAACGTTTTAATCGTGTTAAGGAGAGATTTCACGGGTCCTCGAGTATTAATTTACGTCGTTTCCTGGGCGTTTGCGTGCTCGCGGGATCGGGCCAGGTGATTGCTCTCCGGGGCCCGGCTGGGAGATCGCGATCTTCAATTGTTGCGGAGGAGAAATCGGGATTTTTTTCCCGAGCGGTTAGCAGAATGTTTATTGGACGTTGGAATGAAATGTTTCGGGATTTTTTAGAGTGATCAAAATAACGTAATCGTCTTGTTCATAGGCAGATATTGGGTAAGCTGAATAGGTGGTTTATTCGTACTTTAACGAGAAGGAAAATTCCGCGGATTTCGGGGGGACTTTAATTCTGACAATTCAATCGTTTTCGCCAACATTAGTCTATAGTTAGTTTCTGCGTAAGAGATGCATATCAATGAATGTATAATAAGCGTCTTAATTTAATTAGCTGCATTTAATTGAATATATAAAGTAGAACAATATTGTTATGATAATAAGAATGTCAAATAAAACTGCACACGCAATGTGACATTGTTGTCTGCGTTAGTTAATGGGGATGTTTGTTTCCATGAACATCCTTGTTTGACACAATTGCAACCATTATTTAATTTCGTCATAACTGCGTGATAACATTTACAATTAGACACTTTCATTGTCAATGTATAATTATGAGGAAAGGAAGCAGATATAATCAATATGCAGAGACCATAACTGTTTTTGCAATCTTAATTGTTATGATTATAGGTTTGAGATACTTAACGATATTTAAATAATTATTTTAACTATTATTTACTATTATTTAGATTATTTTAAATATTGTTCGATTATTTAACTTGAGGTTAATTTTGTTATTCTATTTACCAATATTTTGATAAAAATTATACTAATAATTAAATAAATAATAACAAAAATTAATACTTTTTCACAGAATACATTTAGAAATTCAAAAATCTTTTCATCGACCTTTTTGATTACATAAAAATACTTTCTTATATAACAGAATTTTGACCAGCCATGATGTAACCATTGACTTTGATTGTTTTGATGATTACGGATCGAGTAATAGAAAGTTTTAAGTCGAAGAGAACCTATGGATTTAGCGTAAAAAATTGTCAAAAAACTATCAAAGATATTTTTTTACCACTAATTTTTTTAAGCACTCTAAAAACACTCTTACTTCGTTTTTCTATAGCTATCAATTTAAAACCAAAATAATATTTTTTAGGCAATATGTTCTACTCCTTTTCGTAGCACAACTCACTAGATAAATGATAGATTTAAAGGATCGATTTACATTAATTAAAACTTTCTGCTACGCTTAATTAAAAAAAAAAAATATATTTTTGATTAGACCAAAAATCAAGAAAAACCATGATTATTAAACCATGGTTATTTATCTCTAAAAAAAAATGTACTTTTACTTCTCAAAAACAGTGAATTTCCAAATCAGTAAAAGCGTGCACACAGTGTTGCAAGCTTTTACTCCGTCAACTTTTACTTTCCTCAACCGCGCGCTCGACGCATCTCCTCTAAAATAAAATGCAGTGCACATTAAACGACCTCTGCGCATAAACGCCGCGCGGTTACAGAATCACCACCACCATCACCGCCTCCTCGCATTTTCTCCAGCGTTCCGTCCGGTATACACCTCGAGTCCCGGTAAAAAAAAAAAAAAAAAAAAAATAAACGTCACCGGCTACACCAGGCACGCATCTTTTCACTCTTACAAAACTCTCCTCCGCATCCCACCTCTCCTCTCCTAAGCCAATCTCCGCCGGATCTACAGCCCCTCTTCCGCCGCGAGTCGGAGCCGGGTTTATAAAAAAAGGACTCCTCCGTGAAAAAAGCCGCCGAGTGAGCGCTTAACCGTCGTCGGTGAGAAGCCTCCGTACAATATATAATAATCCATCCGTCGTGGCGTTGCGGCTTGCTTTTCGTAATCGATAGAAATCCAAGCTCAAGCCTGGGCTCGAGGCGAACGGCGTGTAAGTCGCTCATAGAAAGTCGCCCGGCCGGCCAGCCAGCCAGCCAGCAAGCAGCCTCGGCAGCAGCAGCAGCAGCAGCACAAGTCTCCCCGGACCGCCTGCAGCAGACGGGCACGCGCTCGCGTACGTTCAACAAGTCTCCTTTAAGCCACGAAGCCCTGCCGCCGCCGCCGCCGCCGACAATGTCCTCTGCCCCGGTGTCGATGATCCGCTGCGCCACGACGACCGCCGCCTCCTGCCAGGAGTACTACGTCACCGGGAACACT
The DNA here is from genome assembly GCA_035582975.1 of Ormyrus labotus. NCBI lineage: Eukaryota > Metazoa > Arthropoda > Insecta > Hymenoptera > Ormyridae > Ormyrus > Ormyrus labotus. The sequence continues at coordinate 14,469 of JAWWEO010018250.1, forward strand.
CTCTACACGATCGGCCGGGGAGTCTTCGCCCTGATATTCCTGCTCTTCTTCTTCTGCTCGGGCTTCGTGCTCAGGCTGGCCGTCGAGGTCTTCGTCTTCAAGTGCAGGACCATCCACGTGTGCTGAAAGGGAGAGAGAAAGGATGCGGGGGTGAAGGAGGACGGCTTCGTCGGTACCGAGACGGGGGAGTACTCGGCGAAGAGGAGAGGAGGAGGCTGGAGGCTGGAGGTGTTTGTAGGTATAACGCGACGGCAGGGACTCTCTCTTCGACTTCGCCGGTTACGTAAGGCGCGCCGGGGTTTTAACAATGGCGGTGGTTTATACCGGTTATGTAAGGTCGTTAGCGGGTGGATTTTTGCATGGCTGCTGATAAAGGATTGCTTTATCGCTCGTCTTGGGAGATCGAGGCGCTGGTTTGCCTCGCGTGTATATAGGTATAGTACGGGAAATCGGTGCAATTGAACTAACTGGTGATCGGTTTTGTGGCTGTTAACGTTTGTAGATTTGAATGTACAATGATCGGAAAGTTTTGTTTTGCATTGTACCGATGTATGCGCAAAATAAATGAATCGCTCGAAGAAAGTGCTTCTGTGCGCGATCGCTTTCTAATTATTTTAAACGCCCTTTTTTTTGAGTAACTCAAAACTCCTTGGCGCTTTAATTTCTAATTATTTTTGTAACTCATAACATTAGCACATTGTATAAGTATAAACATGGGTTCATTAATTAAAGGAATATTATATCTTTTATTGCTGTCCGTAACTAACTAAAGTTAAAAATCTCGTAAACTTTCTAATGTTAATGAACAAGTGATAACTAAGTGATTTGCGATTATAACCTTACTTATAAATTTCTTGAAAACGATATTCTTCCACCTGAAAAACCTACAGCATTTAACAGCACAAACGTACCCAATTTATTTTCTAAGTCAAAATAAATTTTAATTAGGTTGTGCATTTGAAATTAAAATAACTAAATGCTGATTAGTTTTAAAGTAACTGTACTCTCGTCAATGTTCCTTACAAACAATCTATTGATACACAATTTTTTAACCGAGCAATTAAACTAAAAACTTAAATAAACTTTCAGATAAATATCAGCTCCCCAGTCGCCGGCAGTCGACCTCTTACATAACGCCCGTTCAAAAAAAAAAAAAACCGCCACTTCAGCGCAGTCACCCAAAAAAGTTAGGCAATTACTCAGGCCAAACGGCGAGCGCGGGATTTTCCTTCCAGCAACTCCGCTTTTCCTCCTTCCCTGAACTTATTAAGCCTCCGCACAGCCGGGGCTGCACTCAATTCGGGCGCCAATACTCTCGCTTTTACCGGAACATTGCGCAACTCACGTACGCACACACACGCGCACGCACGCACGCACGCACACGCACACCCACCACGGTGAATCTTCGGCGGTGTGCTTTCGCAAGCGCTGCACGCACGAGACGTGACTTTAGGTATACACGAATTCACCTGCTCGGGGTGACGATTTTTTCCGAACCGTCGCGGCCCGTCAGTCGCGCTTTTGTTCCTGCCCGGTATCGTAGCGTGTTTTGACAGTCGAGAGAGCGAGAGTGAAGAGTCGGAGATCGAGGTACGGGCGATTAGAATTTTTTTTGAGTACTTTCGATTTCGATAGGAAGAAAGTGTCGGGTAACGCGGCTGATGTTTCAATGGAAGGTTAAGGTTTCGCGATTACGATATTCGAATAGCCGCGTTTCCATGACGGTGTTTTCGTTCGATCGACCGGTCGTTTATGTAAGAAGATTCCTATTTTGAGTAAATTGTAATTCGCGCGCGTTTCAAATTTATTAAACAAATTGTTTTAATTTCGCTTGAGAAAAATTCGTTTATGTAACGCGCCGAAATGAGTCAAGCTCTTTTTCCAGTCCTAAAAGTAAGTCTTTAGGAACCTGTTCCGCCTTCTTAACTTTCAAAAATTCCCTTTTTTTTTATTTTGTCACTTAAGTCATTCTTGGCTGGTTATGCAAAGCTTTAAACTCAAAATTTAAAATGTCTTTTAAATTCGCCACTAGTTAAGACAATTATAGGTTTACGTTGCAAATACGTTTCTAATTAATTGCTGTTAATAATAATAATCTATACATCTGATAATAATCTATCGGTATTCTTTTCTACTAGTTACATTTCGATCTAAATTTTATAATATTTTTAAAAAAACATTAGTCCTTCAATTGCTGATTATTATTATACCAGATGTTTACCTTCGAAACAAAACAGGATGTAAACCAGAATTCAATCTGAACTTGTACGCGGCGGAAAACGTAGTGTGTCATTGGAGAACGAAAAAGTTTCGAATATAATTGGTTACCCGAGGGTCATAAAATATGCAATTTTCGAACGGAATGCATTACTTTCACGCGTAGATTTTTTGTAACCTTTGGAACATTTGTAAGTTAATGTTTCATTATTATTTGCTACATTTTATAATTTATATTTTGGTTCTATATATAAACTATATAATTAAACTTGTTCTCTTGAACGTAAAAACGTACGCTTAAAGTTATAATGAACGAAAGAAAAGCCTCCCTTCATCCTTGATAGCCTTCTTGCTAACCTTCATTGCGTTAAAAATTGCATGAATAAACAATTTCGAAACTTAAAAAACTTTGAGTTTCGAAATATAAAAACTGAAAAAAAGCAATTTAAAATGAAGTATTGACCGTTAAATTGAAATTCAACCTAAGTATTAAAAAAAGGTTTCTTGCGGTTTAACATTTTTCCTTTAAAGCATAAATAGAATATCATCAACTTGTACCTTAAATTAAAAACAGATTTCATGTAACAATGTCCTGCAATAACAGCCCAAAAAAATTTTTAATCCATTATTACTGCATGATTCACATCGTACAAGCAAGCCATTACGATTCGGTAACGGACGATCCAAAGGATTTATTATTTTACCCTCATATCAATTATAAAAACAATGCCTACAATATCTTCTCCAAATAACCGCAACCATTAACCATCACGAGTCCGATTAATAATCTTCGTCGTCAAAAGCTATACCAATCCGCAAGCCTCCTCGCTCTCTCGTAACGATCTCGCAACGACTTTTTCCCTGCCTGCCCGCGCGAAGATTTCGGAAAGTCGATTCGCCGCGCAAGCCCAATTATAACTCAATTTTAAAGTCGCGGGTTAAAGTAAATTGCGTGAATTTATGATAATTATGATTAAACCGATAACTCTTCTCTCGTACGCTCGCCCGCCGCGCGCAGGCTGTTTACTCCGCGGCCGCGCGAGAGTCCGAGACAAACTTTTACCTCGCGCGGAAAGCGAGAGTGAGAGCGTGTATCCTTCGCGCCGGTGATACATTAAAGTTGATTTAATGCGCTCTCGCCTTACGTACAATCTACGAATTGCCCGGCCCGAATTATCCACTGATTGCCGGCGAGTGTCGGTGGTTTTTTTGGCTTTATTTACGGCGCTCGGAATAAGCTCGCGACGGCGAGAGAAGGTTATCGACATTCTTCGGTGCTGGGTGTAAACTTGCGGCTTGATTGAATCAAAACTGGAATTATGCGTTCGATTAAAATTTTTGAAAATAGTTTAGGGCGATTTTGAAAGTTGGGATGAGGTCGTTAAGTGCAAAAGTAGATAGTATGTTGGAGCGAGCGAAGATCAATCATATTAAAAAATTGAAAATTGATGATAAATTGATAGTTAACGCATACGTTTATGATGAATAGGCTTCCTTTACTCAAAGTCTTTTATACGAAATGAATGATCAAAAAAATGTTCTTTAATTATTATGTATGCTTTTATATTTCTTTCATTTCACAAAAAAATATTAATATAAATTTTAGTTTAAAATATTAACATTATTATTCCTGTTATTATAATACAATATCAAATTTTCAATATGAAAAGAATACAATGACGCAACATTCAGACCTGAATCAACAATTGCTTTGTACAAATTTTTAATTAATTATAACTTCCTTTTATTATGTCACTTTTTCAGTTTAATTTGATCTTAATTAAGGTTTTTAGTACAGGCAGTTAATTAAAAAGAAACGTCACCAAGTCCATCTCTTATGATATATTAAGTAATTAAATATTAAATCTGAACAAAATAAATAATTGAAGTATGACTGGAATTTTCTCATCAGACATGAAACGTATTTATTAACCATCAAACGGATCGTTTAAGGTGATTTAAGAGTGCGGAATAAATAGCTTGAGTTTCTCGCGAAAAGTTTTTTACCCATATTTGTTTGCTCACACTATGCTTGACTTGATTGACATTTTCGTTAATTAAAAGTATATTAATTCGTAATAATTAAATTTAATTAGTAATTATTTCTTTGAATCGTAATATCTAAAGAAGAAATAAAAACAATTTAAAGTGGAAAAACTAAATTAATTTTTCAATTAACTTTAAATGAGTAGTAATTAATTTTGACTGCAATTTAAGGTTTAATGAGATTTACATAAAAGTGAAAAACAGGTCCGACCCTCAAATTCCGATGGTATCAGCCACCTTGCAAACAAGATGGCCCCACCTGATACGAAGCGAAATAATTTGGCCTGATCACCTGCCCGTGTTGTTTCAAATTAAGTTAATTGCCCTGAAACTTCGTTCAACCGGAAAAGATCGCATAAAAGTACACATCCGTCTTTTTCTTCTTAATAATGTTAGTTTTCATCGATCGAGTTTTTCACGTTTCTCCGTAAGCTTTTAACTTTCGACGCAAAAGCAGGTGCGTCGAGACATTCTCGACTTCGTTCGCGCGAAATTTAAAGCTCCGGCAATTACCTTTCAATCGAAAATAATTAGTAGGCTTCGGAAGCAGCCTGCTTCTTACGAACCAAAATTCCAAAATAAATAGTATACACTTAAGGCGCAAGGGATTATTTCGCATTTCTCGAAATAACGACGTTCTCGAATGCGATAAACGAACGGCGTCGGGCGCAAGGACGGAAAAAAAGGCAAGTGCGCAAACAATAATTTATGCGCCGCCGAGCGCCGCAAGACCGAAAACAAAAACCAGTCCCGCCGCGGTATAATAACCGGCGAAAGATTCGCGTCTCAGAAAAAAAAGGAGGCAGAGAACCGATTTCAATAATTTCACCGACCGCGACGGTAAAAACTCGTCGCGAGCGCATGAGCAGTTCGCACAAAAGAAAGTTAAGGATATACACACACACGCGAACATATATATCTATATATATAAGTTAAAGCAGCTGCTCGGTCGTTAAATGCGCGAGCTTTGTAATTTACCGAGGCGACGCATCTTCCCGTAACTTTTGTCGGAGGGGCTCACCGTCGCCGACTTAATCGGCGCATTGTTTCGGAGTTATGAGGAGCGCCGCGCTCCATTGTGCCGCCGAAATTTATCAGATTCCCGAGATTTTTGCGCAATGTTGCCCCGTTTCGACGGGATTTATGCTTCGACGAAATTAGGATAACGAGATTTCGGTTATTAAGAGGAGGATTCGCCGGGCGGTTCTTACGTAAGTTTTATCGGGAGGTTTGGAGTTCGATTGCGACGAAACCGGGCAGAAATTGTGGATTAATAATCGTGGAAGAAAGTTTTCTCAAGGTTCGAGCGTGGATTTCTTTTTGCCTAAATATTGTTCTGCATTTTAACAGTTTCCTACGCAGCAATTATCCAAAATGGTCCGCTGTTATTAGGTTTATTATTCCGCGCGGAGAAATTTTCGAATGCCTGCGAACATAAAGTAAACGAGGAAGTGCGACTTTCAGTGCTCCTGGGTGATTCATTTGAAAAAGGAAGAATGCGTTTTGAAAAGCAAAAGTGCAATGAAAACTGAATATTACCGGAAAGTATTTTCCGCTCAAAACGGCACGAATTAATGGTCGAACGCTTGCAAAACAATAAGCGACGATAAAAATGCGCCGAAAATAAGTCGAACCTCCATTAATTGGACCTTTTTGTCGCACCTTTCGCAAAAGCGTTCCGAAGATTGAAGCGCTTTGAGCAACAAAAAATAAATTAAGAGTACAGCGATACAAAACATGACGAAATACCCAGAGGTCGTTTAAAGCCATTCGTTTGGCTTTTATTTGAATCATTTATTTTTATCACACGTAGAAAACAATTAGTGCACAGAGATAATTGGAAGTTTAAAGAAATAAAGTTTAACGAGAACTATAATAAGCATTTGCAAAAGCTTAAGCTGTTAATTGTTCTTACGGCACTGTTATTTTTTTAATTCTGCAATTATTACATTATTTTAGTTATTACCAACTACATCGACTCTTGCGAACAGCGAAATACTACTAAATCATCTACCCTGACAACTCGTCCAATTAGCGGGATACCCTTTAGTACTAATTATACCTATAATAATACAAGTTCAGTAAATAAAAACTTACCGCTTTTACTGCCACTCTGTCAGTCCAACCCTACACAAAACCCTAAAAATTCCATTCCCAAATAAACTAAACCGCTCTCAAACCTCTCTCTTCCAGATGACTCGGAATTCACGAGCCCTGCGACCGCTCTCGTGGACTCTGTTCGCAGTCGTGCTCCTCGGTCTAGTCTCCTGCGACACCCAGTCGTCACCGAGCGCCTCCCTGATCAAGCCGAGCCGCGAGTCCCGCAAGTACCTGGAGCTGGAGGACCTCAACGGCGAGGAGGGTCCATCCTCGTCCGGGGATAATACCGGCGAGGAGCTGAGCGACGACAAACGCGCGGAATTCCCGGCCAAGAAGAATAATGCCAGGCCCAAGAAGTTCGTTAAGAGGAGCGCGAGGAGCGAGGAGGCCCGGCAGCAGCAGCAGCAGAGGGTCGTCAGGCAGAACGCGAAGAAGCCGCAGAAGCCGAGGCCCGGATTCTTTTGGACCCTCGCTAGGGTTACTTTTGAGGTTTGTTGCGGTTTGCTGGATTGGTTTGAGAGCGAGGAAGCTTTCTTTTGTTTACGCTTGATTTTCAGTTTGAATTGTTATAGCTTGAAAATAAAAAAAAAAGAAGATATGCCGCTGCTTTGAGGTGGGAGTTTTTTTTATTAATGTAATGAGTATAGACAAATTGCAAATTCGAGTATTGATGCACGTTTGAAAATCGCATTCCCAATGTAATTATACCGTACCCTCATTTTGCGGTCGATTATATTGTCGAAGCTTTCGATAATACTCGAGGCGCATGCATAATTATATTAGGCTAGAAGCCCGAACCTCCAAACGAGGGTTACGCAAGGATCCAGTTTCAAAAAGCAAATACGTAATACTAAAAGCGTAAATTTATGCGTGACTGCCTATGAGGTAATAGGCCGCAGGACCGAATTTAATTACGACTCGCTGATTCAACGTGGACGGTTTTAGACACACTCGGTTTTTATTGGGAGAAATTCAAAAGGTGCGAGAGGCACCGCGCGAAAGGCTCGCCTCTTAATTCTACGTTAATGCTCCGATGAGTCTATGCTTGCTTAAGAAGGGTAGTAATTGCGATTGATGCGAAATTTTATGGCTGCGAAAGGTAGCTGGTTCACGGAGTTTAAATTTCAGCGGCTAATGTCGATGAGAAAGAAAAATTGTTTTTTAAATTTTTGAAAAGAGCTTGCAAACAAATATTAATTGTATAATGCGAGTGAGAAAATTTAAGGAAGTCTTCTCTTGATTTAATTTTAATCTTCCTGTTTTATGTTGTAATATTTTATACGTCGACATTGCAGACACGTACACTGAGAAAAATGTTCTAATAAAATTTACTATAAATGTAAGAAAAATTACTATTTTTTGTGTTAACCGAG
>JAWWEO010018281.1:0-22187 GCA_035582975.1 Ormyrus labotus
GAATAATTTTTACTATATTATATAGCATTTTTTGATGCATTGTGTATTAAATATTCCTACAAGTATACTAAATTTGCAGCATAAATCAAGTTTGGCTCCCGAGTCATAAAAAATATAGCAATTTTAACCTAAACATTTTTCTCCGTGTACATAAATATATACAATTTGCTATTTTTTTTTATTTTACTAACTGATCGATTTTACCTTTTTAGAATGCGGTCGTTTTTTTTTTTTCATACCAAGGTCCTCATTAATGATGATGGATAATTTAGTATTAAAATAATGTGTAAATAATGTGCTTATCGATTTTTTAAATAAGTAACGTTTAAAAAAAAAGCATTCTTATCTTTTTGAGATCAGTTTATGTTTGTTCTACGGTGCATTTATAAAAGCTGAAATGCTAACGCACAGTGGTTGTTTAGATGCACCAATGTAGTTTCACAACATCGCACACTGTGAAGTATTACATTTTTCTGAAATTAATTATTAAAATAATATTAATTACGGAAAGGTTGAAGTGATTGAAAAAGTTTAGCTCATTACTATCAAATTTATTTGCCATTAATACAAAATTATGAAAATGTACTGCGTAACTCTATTATGGATAATTATTATACTCAACCGTTTTGGCAACACTTTAAAATTAAAAAAAAGGTTGAATATTATAGAATCAAATGAATTTGAGGTAAGAATGAAAAAGTTATTTTAATTTTGTAGATGTTAATTTTATTTTGTTTTCAGTTGCATACAGTTCATGATTGCTTTGAAGATAAAAGTTTATTAAACGTCGAAATTAGAAATGTAAGCGTTTATACTGTTGATTCTTTTTTTAACGCACCAATTCACCCTACGATTGTATTGGGTATCGAAATGATAGAAAATTTTAAAATTCCTAATGAAAAGCTTAAACGTTATCGTTCAGACGTTAAAGAAATAGTATATAAATTTTGGCCAGCTCAGAAATTTATTATTTCTGACATTAATATAAAGTTTCTTCCATTAATTATGAAGAACTTACGGATTTCTAAATGGTGGAATGTTAATGGTTACTTTCTTGTAAGAAGTTCAAAAATATTTTATGACTGTGATAAATTGGCTTACTTTACTTTAAAAACCATTTGGAAATTTAATATTTTGTCGGCAATATTTTTATGTTACGATTCGTTGCTTGGAATGTCATTGTATACATTTAACCCATATTCGTCTGATTCTACAAATTTTTGGCTGGAAATTGCTATCTACTATGAAAAAAATGGACACCCCTTTAGAATATTTAGAAATTCTTATTTATTAACAAGTAAGTAATTGCAATTATCAAAATTAAATATAATACATAAATTAACAAAATAGATTCACCGTTCTATTTTAAATTATAAGATCATTCACCAGCATGTGAAGAAATATGGTTCGATAAAACTCAAGATTTAAGTAATTACCCAATAAGAATTGCCACATCAGATCTTATGTACACCGTCGAGCTCGACGAATACAATAAGACAATCGATTTAGAAATGTTCAAACTTGGAAAAGAATATACGAGAATTCTCTTCAGTAAATTAAAAGCGAATTTCACATTTGACTACTATTCTGAATTAAACGAGGTCGGTGATATCGACAATGATGGAAACGCCACGGGAGTAATGTTGGATATTTTAGAAGGTAGATATGATATCAGAGCCGTGCCAGACTATAATCGTGGATTCTGGAAAAATGAATTACTTACATTTATACCATCGGGTATGTGTTTTCTTATGAGAAAAGAAAAAATACAAATCTTAAAGCAGTTATCTAAAGCATTTCCAAAGAAAGTAAGAATGCTATTTCTGTTACTTTTTTTAATTTCCGTCCTAATTTTCTCACGTTTAATGAAAAAAGGGTATATTACGACAACGATCAATATACTTCGTGCAGTTCTTGGATTTCCTGTGTTTTATACGCCTGTTTATTTCCGCGAAAAAATAATAGTCATATGGTTTATGTTCGTTTTCATGATTTTCAATAGCTGTTTGCAAAGTCAATTAAGCACAATGCTCACCACTGAGAATTTCGCATCCAACTTAATAAGCGATCCTTGCGATTTACTTTATTCTGGGTATAAGGTGTACATTAGGGATTATCTTAAGCAATTTTTTGACGATACTTGTTTCGAAAATCATGATTTATTCATAGAAAAATTAGAGGAATGTTTGCTAATGATGAAAAAGGACATTAGAATTGTTTGTGTAGAAGACTGTACTATGGCTAGATACATGGTTCATGAAACTGAAGATGTACAATTAAAGAAAGACAGTTCCTTTGACAGATATGATGCGCTTCTTTTACCCGATGATTCGCCTTTACAAAAACGACTGCAAAATATGTTTTCTAAATTGTATGAGCAGGGCATAACTGGATTTTTAGTTGAACTAGAGAAAAGATATTTTAAGAAACCAAAAATTAAGCTTTCTAGTCAAATAACGATTGACCAATTAAAATATTCATTTATACTCTTGCTAATAACAGGTTTAATAGCTACATTTGTATTTTTTGTAGAATTAATTAACTTTTTTTAATCAATAAAATTTCGATTCATGCTACTGTTACCAACTGTTACCATACGCCTATAAACTATGCATTAAAAAAATTTCACAGCATAAGTCGAGTTCATTTCTACCATTAAAGAAAAATTCTGCAACATATCAAGAAGTTTAAGCGAACTTAAAGCTCCCCAGTTCGTAATCTGTCCGATCAAGCTGGAAAGCTCCATCTTGCAAAATCCCCAAAATTGCTATCTAAGCCTTCTTCTCTCCTCCTCCGGACAACACCTCCGCCAAGGAAACTTCATTCCCATCGGCTTGAGCCCCTAACGGAAGCGGAGCAGCGCCTCATTCCGATCGGCTGGTTCGCCGCAGCGACTAAAGGCCCTTGCCGCTAATTGACCAGCCCTTCTCAAGTGCGCCTGATCCAGTTATCGAGGCTGGTTCGCGATCGCACCGTACCAAGCCGGACGTGAAATTAGAAACTCCATTCTCTCTCTTTCTCTCTCTCTCTCTCTCTCTCTCGAGCAGAGCTGAAAAGCGAGATGGCGATAAGGGTTTACCATGAGCTATGACTCTCGGCGCGTTAATTCGATCCATAATTCATGTCGATTTCAACGCTCGCCTGTAAATTAGGGTGACAGTCTATTAAGGCGCCGTACGAATTATAATGGACCTACGGGGACACCGCGGCCGGGGCCAGGGGAACGAGATGCCCTTTGACTGATAACAGCCAGCAGCGCGCGCGCGCGCTTCCTGCCCGCACGATAAACGCGCTCACGCGCGTGATTTACTTTCTTCGTGCGACCGCCGTCTTCGCCGTGTGTATCCGCCGGTGCACTTTCTGCGCTACGTGCTTGCAAGCCTAGCCCGTGCTTTAATGGCTGAACTAGCCTCGTTATTCTTGCCGGCCGTAATGGTGGACGGAATACTCATCTTTATGGAGATACTTTTGCTGGGAAAACAGAGCCTTTTTGGAGTCTTTAATGATTTTATCACTGTTTGAGGTTGATTTACAGATTGTGCTGTATAAATGTTTTGTTTAAAGTGTATTTACGTGTATAAACATAAACGAACAATAAAGTTACGTTATTTTAAAGAGCTACAACATTGACGTAATAGACTTTTTCTTCCACCTTCAAAATGATCCTTTTTAAAGAGTTCCGACCAAGCCAGCGCACCGCACTAATACCTTTCGCCAAAGAGCTCTCCTGAAAAGCCGAAATAAAGGAGCAAACAAGCGCAATATGCACAACGCTCGCCGGCGGGGCGCACAAATAAACTTGCTCTTTCTGCGGAGCGGCGGAAACTTGGAGAAATAAAGCTTTGCGCGACCGCAGGGACGCAGCCACCGCGACATTTCTCACCGAGCGGAGAAAGGGCTATATTTGCCAAAGGACAATATATTAGTCCGGGGGAACGATATAAAGTGGACGGAAGGCCGGCGTCCGGCTCCGGGAGGGAAGCAGCGAGCCGTTTACTCTCGAAAAACTTGAACTAAAGAAGAAGCTGCCCCTACCAGCCGGCGCAATATTCTTGGCGGACGGCCCCAAGTAAACGATTCCCGGAAATTATTAAGGCGCGCTAAACTTCTCGAAAAGGCTCCGTCGGAGAGCTTCTGCCGGGGATATTTAATATACTTCTGCGAAACTCCTGATGCAGTCGGGGCCCCGGGAAGGAAGAAGCCGCGAGTCTTCGAATAAATTACGAGATATATATTTCGGGAGAGGAGGTAAGCGCGGAAGCAATGCATTATTGTAGGGTAATTTCGCGTTTTAGCCGGGTCAATAAGCTTTTTTCCGGAAGGGAGGATATTTCGTTGAACTTGGACAGTTTTGAGGGGAAGGAAGAAGGGGGCTGTGCTTCTTCTGCCTGCTGCTTCATTTATTTGTTTCGTGGATATTTTATAGGGCACTTATTATGTAAATTGCTGGCTTTCATTTGAGCAATATTTTTTGCTCTCAGGATCAGAGCTTAAAGGATAATTTAGGATGAAATTAAAACGAGTTTTTCGTTAAAAAAAAATGGGTTCATGTAGTTCTAATTCGTAATTTCACTAACTCTAGCGTAATTGTAATTGAATTGAATTAACACATGATTATATTTTAGGTTAATTAAGCAAGAATAGCTTTGTGTAGTGTTATTTCACTCTAATAATTTTGCAATAATAGACACTGCAGTTAACAAAAGCCACGTCGGTATTAATTAGTTAATTATATTCATTCATAATATTCATTTAGCATCGTCTGGCCGATCGTTATTTGTATTGTAAATTGTGCAAATGATACGACAAGATAATAGAAAATTAAATGTATTTATAACGATCATATAATGTATGAATTTGAAAGCTTATAAATTACTATACTTCAAAAGTCAACGTACCAAGTTTTCATTCGATGAAAATTATTTATGTTACCCATAGCTCCAAAAGACTCATTCGTAAGTGAAACAATAAGTCTGATTTATTGTATCAAATGATCGAACAATCGAATATTATTAGTCTGCGTCACATATAAATAGTATGGGTGGATAACATTGATGGCCTCAGATCAGTCAGACAAACTAGGGTCATTTATTGTTTCTAATATCTTACAAAACTCGAAATCTTGAGGGTTCCATAAAAGCTTCCCATCCAGAAAAAAAAAAGATTGTTAAAAGCATCCTGATTTATTTTCGATCGCAGCATGTAATCGACTGTAAACATTTCGAGCACAAATCAAGAAAGATTTCGAAAAAATAAGTTACATATAGACAGTGAAATAGCTTATTACAATTTGCAAAGAAAGGAATTGTAAAAAAGCTGCACATTACTTTCCAGATTTTTAAAATTCCAATTGGAATCGATTAATCGCGCAGACTTGGTGGGACCATTTTCTCATTAGCGTGGAAAACTTGGCGAAACCTCGAACGAATGAATTACGCTTTTCCACGTAGTTTGCGGTCTCAAACTTTTACGATAACTGCACAAAAGTATTCCTTAAAATACATAGTTTTCAGAGTCGAAATCAAAGATAAACGTTTCTGAAACGCTGCGAAAAATCGCTCGGTTCTTTTCTTCAAAAGTTCCGAGCTGCTCGCTAACGACATTGCAGAATTCAATAAAATTTGATAAAAATAATGAGACTACTTGTTTCATTGATTTAACTTTTTGAAACTTGAATTTTGACGAAATATTTAAAGTTTAGGAATAGTTACCAAAAAGCTCCAAGTTTTCTTAGTATAAATCACTGTAAAAAAGCTCTCTGAAACGTTGCGTTAAACTCCTGCATCCTAGGCGTTCTTCCAAAAACACAAGAACAATATAAATAAAAGACAGCCCTTCTTATTTATCGCAGTGTGCACTTAATTTAAAAGTAACGCGAAAGAAGCCCTAGAAACTAATTAAACACCGCGGCATTCTTTCGCAAGCAGCTTTCCCCGAATCTCCTCTTTTAACGCTCGCCTACTAAATGTCAAAGGGGCAGGATGACCCTCAGACTTGAAGAAATCAAAATAATCCGCGGACGTAAAAGTACAAAAAACAAAGAGCGAACGTGTCGTCATTCTGGAAGGGACGTCTGGAGTACCCGCGTACTTAATAGTTTTTTTTTTTCCTTTCTTTTTCTCGCGGCATTGCGGGAGTGCACCGAGAGAGGCACTTGGTAAGTGAGAGGGACACTTTTCGCGCCCCCACTCCCTTGACGGAGTCACCCCTTTTTATTTTCCGGCTCACTAAAATGTTTAACTGTATATTCGCGCTTTTTAATTTTTTACTTACGTCGTTTAGCGCCGCTTTAGGGGAGCTTTAAAGTTTGTGCTTTTTCTAAAGCAAGATAATTTCTTGCTACAATTTGTCTGTCTTATCTAGGATTGTTCTCGATTGCAGTTCTCCTACAAGTTCTTTGAAACTACCGGCTATCGATGTTCTTTTTGAAGCAATGAGCTAACATTGATCTTTAATTTCAAAGAAAGTATAAGGCACATGTCGATGTTACGTGAGAGTCTATCGTTGGTAGAGTTTGTTATTACATAAACTCAAACGATCTACTTGAAAATAAACGGGAAGTACCACCTAGTGGTACGCGTAGTAAAACAATGAAAACGCAATTAACCCACTTTGATGGGCTTTAGAAGATAAGATATTGGAAATACGGAGAAAAATGCTGCAAATATCAGACAGCTCGTCCTTAACTTATCTTTCCAATTTACGGGGATTTTTTTTTCTTATCTATATAAAACTTTTATATTGTTTAAAATTACATTAACTAGAATAATAATAACAATAATTTGCGAGTGATAAACTTAAACGACAGAATATTCATGGCATTTGGAAATTTATTTTAAAAATATGTGTGAAGCTGAAGAACTTGTATGAGTTTGGTAGTAAATTGTACAGTGCAAGTTTAATATCAACTCTTAACTATAATGTCCGATTAGTTTTGTAAATTATGCAGCATTCGATATAAATTTCTGAGAATTTATGGTCATTAAAATGTATTGATTCAGTTCAAACATCTGAAGAAGACGTACTCTCACTGAAAATGAACGTATTCCAGTAACAAACGTAACAGCTCTCAACAAAGTTCAGTGTCTCAGCCTTAGTGTAAAAAATAAAAAAAAAACGTAACTCTTCTCGCAGTATCGATTCCTCGCAGGCGCAAAACTGCGCTCGTCTCTATCCTCGCGCAAGGCACATCGAGAGCCAGGACCGGTACTTCGGTCCTGGCTCTCGATGCTCCATGCTTAATCTCGAGGAAGTACTTCCCGCTGAAAGGGCTGACACAATGCGCAAAAGGAGGATATAGCGGCAAAGGGCGCGGCAAAAAATCCAGAAGAATAAGTCGGTGTGGGCTGCGAGGATCTTGGGAAGGCGAGCCGTTGTTAGCCGTGGATCCCCCCCCTCCCCCGCAGAAGCTTCCTTCCGGACAGGTATTGTGTTCGCCTCGGACCGCGCGCATTTTTGCTCGGAAAAAAGGAGAGCTGCTCCCTTGTGGCTTTGCCTACTTTGTAGAGCCGAGACCTTTTTTCCTACCCTCCTTTATCCACCGCTGTTTTTCTTTTTCGGGGGCTCAATTAAATTCCTCCATTTTTTTTCTCTCTCTTTGCGGCTGAAATTTTTGGCTTTGTTCCTTTGTATCGCCCAGGCAGATTGATGGACAAAGTTATTAAGACGAAGAGAATGATTAAGATTTATTTAGCGCGAAAGTTAAGGGCAGCCGGAAACTGGAAGAAGTGCTGGGATTTAAATTCTGCCCCGAGTTTCCGAGTTCTTCCAACTTTTAACGATTTGTGTTTAATTGAGTCCAAACTTTTATTTCCTTTACCCGGGATAATATTAACGATAAGAATAATTCGTCTGCTATAATACGCTAGAAAAAGCAGCTTTACCAACTCGTATTTTTAATTTAAAATCTCGCATCGAAACCCGTCCATTTTTTCGCTGAAAAAGTGCGCAATTTACGATGTAATTTAATTCAGCGGAGAAACTTCGCGCTAAGCGGCTTTCCAAAAAGTTAAATATCAGCTTCAGAAAAAAAAAACGAGCGCCGAAGCTCGTAAGGTTTTAAAAACTTTCAAATTCCGCTCCGCGCGTCGAATAAAAGTTTCAGCCCGTCGTTTGTTTCCCCCCTCTCCGCATATATACATTACCGTGCCGAATCTAGGCGTCCGTCACAATGTCGCGACAGATTTCCCAAGCGGACGCAACGCGCCGCGCGAGATTCGTCGCCTGGTATTTTTTTTCTTTTTTTTTTTTTTCACGCAATGGATGGATAGAACGGAATGACGAACTGCCTCGACAATGCAAAGATGAAAATATAAAAGGGATAGCCGGCCTTTTGTTTTCCCCTCGCGCTTTTTCTCGCAGCTCGGCTTTTCCGCGTGTTTTTTTTTTTTTTTTTTCATTCCGTAATCGTGATGGATACAGATGCCTGCGCGAGCGAGCGCGAAAAAGTCGATGCGGATCTTTCTTTGGCGGGGATTGCCGGGTTGCGTATGTGGATGGACTCGGAACGAGGAATGCGAGACTGCGATGTGGCGGAGTCATCGGAATTTAAAGCATGTATACCCTCGCATATGAAGCAATGAAATTAAAGGCTTTTCAAGTAACTTCACTGCGGGTATATTTGTAAAGTTTTTAAAACGAATTTAAATATATCGAGTTTGAAAGTTAATTATTACTGAAAAGTTAAAGTTCAATTTTCCGTGAAAGATGAGTGTATATACATATTTTAAGTAGAATTAGTCGGTTCGAGTTGCTTCAGTGCAGGTGGATATATACTGTTCCCATAATTTCCCTAGGGATAGGATCAATTTTCTTTTAAACTCGTTCTTCTTGCACCTTAAGCAATAGTAAGCGTATACAATGCTTCTTTTCAAATTAAACGTAGCTGATCCTGTGGGTGTATTTGGATTTACTTATCTTTTTGACGATGAATTGCAATTTTTTCGAATAATATGTTTGATTTAATAATTGAAGGAGAAAATAATTTTAAAATGAAATATATCGGGATTTGATACGTTATTTGCGTTTTTCAATATAATTTAAGTAAATAATACACTCGTTCAATATACCGTGTCATAATTTCACATGAATTTCATTTATTATTATTCAAAGAATATTAAAATTATTACCTCGACAAGATAGAGATCTGCGAAAATGATATCACTGCATTTACAGGAAATTCAATTTTTCTCTTCTTCCGTAGTACAAAGAAACCTAATTTTTCCGCTTCCCTGAAGATTATTACCGAGGTAAAGGACAGAGGAAAGAGAGTGAATTAGACAGAGACACAGAAGGCAGCGTTCGAAAGTATATATTCACGTCTGGGTCTGTCAGTGGCGCGCGACGTGAATTGGTTTCGTCGGTCGACGCAACTCGGCTATATGCAAATCGATTTTCAAGTTCTCGCGGATTCGTTCGAATTTCAATATTTTCCGTATTCTCTGCAATAGGCAGTCGATAATTAACTCGTTTTCTTATTTCTGGAAGCGATTTCTTTGCGCCGCCGCCTGGAAGCCTTAGTAATAAAATTCAGCAATAAAACTCTGTCGGGAAAAAAAACAACAGGAACTCCCAAAGAACTTACTTTGTAGCGGGATAACGAGAGAATTGATGTTATTGTTTTATCAAAAAATTATAATAAACTTTTTACATCGAAGTATAATTAAAGATCTTTTTACCGATAGCTTTAAAATAAAAAAAAACCTTATTAATATTACTGACGATAAAATTTCTTCAGGCAAAATTAATTATAAATTGATGTAAAATAGCTATTGTAATAATGTAATTTGAAAAAAGGTACTTGCTGGATGTTAATTATCGCTCTCTCATTCTTTTACTAAAGCGGCAAATTAAATTAGCTTCGCTTCGACGAGAATTTTAAAAGTTATTCGGAAGCCTTTTAACAGTAGCAGCCGAACGCGATAAAAAGTAATCATAAAAGGAAGCTTTCATTAGCGAGGGCACATAAGTTCATTAGGCGAAACTTGGCTTTTGAGACGGGCGAAGACTTCGGCCAGATTGGAGGGGGTAAAATTGGTGAAATAGCGCGCGCCACTCCTCGATCCTGCGCATAAAACGCACAAGTGGAAAATCAGGGTAGGAGGGAATGGGAGCGAAGAGGGATAGGGTAAAGGGAGAGGCGCAATTCAAGTTCCATCTCGTTACTGCCGAAGATCGCGGCCGCTATACTTTTCCGCCCCTACGGAAGAAGTTTTCGGCTGCATTTAATCCAGTTCGCATCCGCTGCTCTACTCCCTTTTTCTATTTTATATTCTCTTTCTGCCACCCTCTCTCTCTCTCTCTCTTTCTCTCTCTCTCTCTCTCTCTCTCTCTCTCTCTCTCTTCACGAGCTCGACTCTTTTCCCGTCGTATATTTCAGCTCGCCCTCTTTCGCGTAAAGGACTCTCTTTTGTGAAATTTGCATTGATATTCGTGAAAGTGGGGCTATTCTGCGAATGATGATGGAGGGGAATATAATTGTTGATAGAATGGTACTTTTTCTTCAGAAACTCAAATTGCTTTGAAGAATTCTTATTATCATAAATTATTTCCTTTAATATTTAGGTAATGAATTAAAACTAAAATAAGAAAATTTTGTAATCATATGTATATTTATGTTTCTATTTGTAAGAAGCGGAAAAGAAGTTTTTTAATCGTATTTTTTCCTTCTTTTGTAAAAGCACTTTTTTCTTACCTTATATTTCTTCTACTTCATAATTTTTATTCTCTTCTTTTCTCGCAGCCATTGTTTCCGTTCGTCCGGCGTGGTATATAAATTCTTAGTAAAGACCCCGGTTCCGTTTTCATTTTTCGAAGCACGTTGTATTTCATTTTTACAACAGCATTGGTACTTTTGCTAAACTTGACCGCGTTTACGATTTCGAGCTGCCCGCTTATATTTTACGGTCGACTCTGTTACCTTTAAGTAGTAGGAGGCTTTCAAAGACTTAAAACCGAAAAACTTTTAAATGAGTTTAATATAACCGATCGATTGGTATTTAAAACACTTTAAAAAAAATTCATTCTGTCTGACTAAATTGGCTTTCATCTACTTAACACATTTCACTACTATTATCAAATAAAAAATTGAGAAAGCGCGCATTAAAATATTCTCATTCTTAATATTTAGGATATCAAAACACGTCAATGTTAATATCAGCAACTTTTTTCAAGCATCTTAAGTCAGCGAATGTCTTACTATTACTAATCGCAAACAAACCGTTATCGTTCCACTCGATAATTTCTCGACCTAAATAGAACTATAACCCGTTTGTCGAAAACGCGCCTTAACGTCGTTCTTGCCCAATATCATTGGAACAAAAAAAAGAACCCATAACCGTAAGCAAAGTGGATCTGAAATTTCCCTCTCGATCTCCATTGAAGGCACTTGTGCGTTATCTCGAGGATTTTTCTCCAGCGCAGCCGGAAAGCAACTCAAAGCGCTTGCCATTTCCGATGGCGATTGAAAGACGCAACTCTCTCTCTCTCTCTCTCACTCTCTCGTTGCTCGGTTACAAAGGGCTTCGTGCATGTATTTCGGGCAATTTATACCCGGTTTCGAGTCGGAAAGAGCGGGGTCGAGATGTGGGTGAGGCAGGATAGAAGCGGGTTTGAGATGTATATTTCGAGATCTATCGTCGATGCTCTGTAAGGGTTGATTTTATCTTCTGGGAAGTAGGTCTTTTACGCGAAACACTTTGAATCGGGAATGAATCGGTAATGTGATGTAATATTTATTACATTTACGGGAATGACAAATTTTCTCGTAGCAATTTTTTAATACAATTGTTTTATGGGGAAGAAAATATATTTAAATTTACCTGTCTTGATGCCAAGGGATAATTCACTGCCTGGCGGTAAACTGCAAAGAAAGAATGGAATCGTTAAAAAAGTTCATTTTAATGACTTTCATAAAACTAAAAAAGTATATATTGAGAGAAAATAAAAATTGAAAGAAGCTGTGCATCGCTATTTATTTTGACACGGTTTCTTTCACGTACTTTAGCACAACTTTCTTGGGAAAAGTATTTTAGAAGTTATAAATTATTTGTAAGAAACTGCAAGTGCAAGTTCAAAAATCAATTTTTAACTTTAGCTTTCGAATGTAAACAGTTCTCGAAGTTTCATATAGCTAAATGTTACTACCGCAATCCCCGAGTTTTACAGAATATTCAATTCGTTCGAAAACTTTGTATTTACTTATAACAACTTTTAAGAAAATAATTAAAAGCTTTTCCTTAAGTTCAAGTTTACGTACATTTTACATTGAAAAGCTTTCAATGTATTTTCTCTACTGAATGCATTTACGAATACTGAAGCTTTTATAAAAATATTTCAAAAATTTCATACGGTATTACATTCATTTAAATTAACCTTTAGAGTCACAGTGTCCTGTACAGAGGGTAACTTAAAAAATCAATAAAATTAAATATAGACTAGATTTAATTTCCAAACTACACAGATTTATTAAATAATCTTTACTTTATATGTTTATATTGTAGAGAAGTGATATATGGAATGTGAGTCATTTACATTCATACCAATTAGTTAAAAATTAATACTATGCTTAAAAGTACACTCAGATCAAAAATATTAGTTCAAATTTATGCTATCGATCTCCAAAAAAAGCTGTGACTCTAAGGGATTTGGATTGACAACTGATGAGTGGATGAAAAAACTGTTAAATATATTTGGTGTATTAGTTTCAGCTTCTGAGTAGCAAAATTACGGGCTTCAAGCATTTATACATTCGACACCATATAAAATATTTGAAAATCAGAGAAAAATGAAAATGAACCGTTTGCCACAAGAATAAAAAAAATATAAGAAAAAAAAACAAATCCTTGCACGCTTAACGAACGCGGAACCGGTAGAACAGCCTGCCGAAACCTCAGCGACTCACTTTCGCTCTCAGAATGATTCCCGTCGCGGCTTTGTGCACAGCTCGGGTTTGCCGCATTGCTTTTCTCAAAAGATTCAGCCTTCAGCCGGGCTAAAAGGCGTCCGCAAGCAAAGGCTTCCGCAGTCAAAGTTGGCCGAGATGGCAGCTCGGTTACGTCCACGCGGCAGAGACTCCCCGAGGTGCAATGTCAAAGCAGAAAACGGCCAAGGCTGAGGTTGCCCCCGGCGACGGGGGCGGCTTTGTTTACCGGTGCGACTTTCTCCCCTGGAGCTCGGATCTCTTTGTTTCCGAGTCCCTAATCGTCCGTCCTTCTCCACCTCTGTTTACCCTCCGAACCCTGCTTATTTTTGCCCGACTGCTCGCTATCTTATCCTCCCGTCAAATGTTTCTCTTTAGCCGCCCGCTCTACTTGGCCATTAATTTCCAGCTCGTCGCCGCCGCCTCTTTTTATTTATCCGGCCGCGTGATATTTCCACGGTCGCGTTCTATATACCCCCCTGAAGAAAGAAAAGAGGAAGGCGAGGAAGTAACAGTCAAGACGGAGGAAAAGAATGGGAGACGATGATTAAGTACGGCTGAGACGTGTCGCTGGAAGAAAGGGAGGAGGAGCGACTTTTACTTGGACTTCGAGATTCTCACTCAAGTGGATTAGCTGAAATGTGACGGAGTGACTCGGTCGGTGTAAATTGCCTGCGAGCTCGCGCTTCTTGTCACCGATGCTCTTTTACGGAAGAAAAGCGCGGGATGAAAATGCATTACTTCTTTCATCGGCTTTGTACTCGAGGCGCACAGCGAGTGCTTCTGGAAAATTTCCTGAGAATTGACGTTCTACGGGGGCATTTGAAATTTTATTCGATAATTATTTATTCTTTTTGCACTTTGTTGAAAAACAAATCGCCATGGCAACGCTTTGCTGAACTGCCAATAAAATTGCTGTCTATTGGGGAGGAAGTAAGTTTTTCTTCGATTTTTAACAGAAAAACATCAACGTAAACTATAGGATTAAGAAATTAATTTTCTATTCCTTTTATTTACTTCAGATGAAATTGAGCGTAAACGTGAATAATCAATAAAATTGTGAAAGAAACAAAGCTGCAGTTAACGAAAAAGGAAGTTCCATGCTTCAAAAGAAAAAAATTTCGTATTCTGGTAAAGTGATTGAGCTCGGAAGTACAGTAACGGGTTTAAGGCAGATTGTCTGAGGTTTTTCTCCTTCCCACGAACAACGAAGTCGAGAGACCTTAGAAACAAAAAAAAAGCTAATTGATGGCTGTTCTTGTCTAGAAAAAACTTTGAAGAACGCTGAAGGTGTATTTCTGCAAACCTTAGAATAAAGCGGTGCAATTCGAATTGATGGGTTCAATTCACCGCAAAAAAATAATTCTAATCATAAAACAAAAACACCTTTTAATTTTGCTTATTATGTGCCTTACTTTGGTAATTTCGAAAGCTAATTAAAACTATACTATCAAGTTTTTATCAAAGATAATTAAATAATTTAATATTATTAACTTAAAACATTTAACTCCGTTTGCAATTTAAAAGGGACCTAATTTATTTTGTTTTAGATTTTAAAAATATATTCATTTTAGGAAATAAATTAAAAGCACTCTAAAAAAACTTTTTTTTCCAAGAGCTCGGACAATTTATTTTTGCAATTCCATCGATCAAACTCATCGAATTCGGCTTAAAACTTTATTTTCAAATAAATGCTTGAAATTTTCAATTTTAAAATATGAAGTGCACTCAAAAAATCCAATAAAAATTGCATTACTGCTAGAAAAGTAACGGTCTATAAAAGCTCCAGACTCGAAAAAATTTCAATAATTCACAACAGTTTACATCTAAATCCTCGCCATCGCAAAACGACAACCAATCCACTAGTTAATATTCAGACCGACTAGGTACGTCTAAACAGTTATATTTCTCACTCGAGGTGCGAACGCGGCGCTTCAGAAAATACACGAAATCGAGAAATGTCCGAACGCAAGGAGTGCCGAGATAAGTGGTCAGGAATTGAATATTCAGTCGAGGCGCCGTCTGAATTAAAATTCAGAGACGGCCAGGGGTCAGAAGTGAAAATTGTCCGCCCTCCGTCGCAGAGCGACGACGTCATATTTCGCTTGAAAAAGCGAGCTTATGCGGGTCACGCAAAGGGTCGCGCGGTATATTTATCAGGGGCAATTTTAGGAATTTGCATTGAAAAATCGCGGCCGAGGGGGGGGGCGGATATTTTTTAAGCGGACGGCGCTAGACGGAAAATTAAAGCTCGCGCGAATTAATTGGCATTGTGCAGCTCGGTACGGCTGGATTATGCAGGTGTGTTTAATGCGTCTGGAGGGCGGAGAATGTTTCGAGAAATAACGTTTTGATTTTAAAGCGCGAAAAGCCGCGAAATTAATGTCGACTCGACGTTAAATGATAATCGCTCGGGTCGATGTTTTTCACAGAGAGCGCCGGAGTGATTTAACGCCGGGTCGGGGGGGTAAGCGCGTAAAGTAAAATTAACTGAATCAATATTTAAAGATTTGAAAAGTAGATTGGGTTAAACACGTTCTTTTAATCAGATTTTTAATTAAGATTAAAGTATTAGAGTGGAATATTAATTCATTCTTTCTACTCTCCATGCTTTGTAAATTAAATTTCGAGAATTAAATTTCAGGATTAAAGTATTTTATTTCGTAGAATATCGAGTTCAATTTATTTTTAGCTAATATTTTGATAAACGGTGGCAATTAACCTTTTATAGCCGAAGATTTCATTTAGCTTTTGACGAAGAGATTTTAAACCAACAAAAAAAAACTGTTTACATTTTCAAAACTCAAAATAAACAATCTGAAAAACTGCTCGCTTACATGCAAACAGATAAGTTCATACAAACCCCCTTCTTCCTAAAAATTCAATCCTCAGTCAGACACGCGCGCAGTCCCAACTTGCCGCGACTCAAAGGCTCGGCAGTCTCTTACGAACCACGGCGGCGCAAACTCGAGCGTGAAAATTCCTCATCAAAGGTGCAAGAGAGCCGGCGAGGGAAAAAAGTAACCGCAGCGGCAGCGGCGGCGCCCAAGAAGATTCGGAAAAAGACGCTCCGCGTAGTTTGCTTGTCGCGCCGTTTAATCGTGGCGGCGCGACTAACGAGCGCGGACTGATGGTATATAACCGTCGTGACTAATGGGCTTGCCTCTGCCATACTCAACACAGAGAAAGAGAGAGAGGGGGGGGGGGAAGAGTGTTAACAATAAGTTCCAGCGCCGGCGATGCGAGCACGCGATTCGATTAGCTCCGGCGCGCGGATGCCTCTCTAATCTCCCGCTGACAGCGACGTCCTCGTTAGGAATTCTGGTGAAGGGCACCGCGGTGTTGTGACGAATTTTTTAAGAGCTTTAGCGGCTCGGGTAATGAATATTAATGGCTTTTTTTTAGATTAGGAAAAGTTAATTTACTTCGGCGAATTTGCAAAGATTAATAAAAAGAGTAACGCGGAAGATGGGTGCTTAGGTATTAAAATATCAGCATTGTTGTTCAGTGAAATGTCAATTATTTTAACCCGGATTGTAGATTTAAAACGAATCTCAATTGTTTTTATTTAAATTTATTTTTTAATAACTCAACCTTTTTTCTATTCGTATATGTATTTTTAATATTCTCGCTATCCAATTTCCCAACATTAATAAATAAAAATAACTAACCAACTCGGAAATTGTTTTAAATTAAATTTAAAGAAAGAACTATACTGTTTACTCAGAGAAATACAATCTACCGTACCTTCCGCGGAAAAGGGCAAAAAAATCCAATGTTTTATTTATCGTAGCCACGCCATCGAGGACAAGGCGCAGCGAGCAAAAGAACCTGGCGGAAAAATAAGGTGGCCGGGAGAAAAAATGAGCGGCCAGGGGGCAGAGCGGCGAGAGCGAAGCGCAAAGAAACAGGATATTCCGGCGCGCGAGAAGTTGCAAACGGCGGAGGCGGGCCGGCTGCGCACGAAACTCGAGGCAACGGCTACAATGGCTTTACATGCAGCCGCTACAAAGGCGTTGACTTCGGGGACTTTACTAGGCGGCAACGGTAAACTTACGATCCTTCCCGTCACGTGGAAAGACGCACTGCAACTTCCAGCTCCGCAGCTGCCACCGCCTCTGTCTCGGCTTCGGCTTTTTTTGGGGAGGATAGGGGAAGGAACGGCGTATTTTTCGAAGACAAGTTCGCCGATTAATTTTAGCGGGATGCGGAAGCTGGCTGTACTCGTTTGTTTGTCTGTTTGTTTCGATGTAGCTCGGAGGTGGTTAAGAACTTGGATGGGCGGAATTGCGGAGGATGTAGGGGGTGATCCGTTTTGCAGAAGGGAGTTTTGGATTTGCTGGTGTTCGAACATCTGTTGCGAAGTTTTTCGATCCATCATTGTATTGACAATGTAAAGTTATCTGGACTTGAGAGTGGCGAATAATTTGAATATGATGTGGTTGAATGGTATAAAATAGTAGATGTGTTACAAATATTTTTTCAGTTCCATTGTTACGAAAGTTGTTTATTTTAATATTTTTTGCTTTTGAGATTAATTATAACTAGAGAATTAAATTGAAAAAAAGACGAATATGTACTGGTTTCCTCCCATTTTGAAAATAAACAGTATTACTGAAACAGCCAATTAAATTTTATTTCTTCTTTTCCTATAATTTTAATTGGAACGAGGTCGGCCAAGTAGTACTACAAACGTTTCAAACTTTTGCAAATTTTACATTCTTGGAACGTGCTGAAAAACTTATAACATCGAAAAAATATAATCAATAACAGCCGATACCGAAGCCACAAAAACAAATACTTTTTCAAACATGACGTAATAAGCTTACTTTCTCTTGTTCTATAAAAAAAAATCTACCGTTAAGTCAATACACTTCCTCAAAAAACAGCCACGACTCCCAGCAGCATGTAACTCGCCAACAAAAAAACCTAACCGATTTATGCCAAGTGTTCCGTCTAAATAAGTCAACACTCGTTCTTGCTCCTCTCGCTTCGTTAACGTCCTTCAAGAAGCGTAATCCGCGAAAGTTCCTTCAACGAAAAAAAGTTAAACAAGGAATAGTCGAATCATCGTGAGCGAAGCAAGATGCGCCCAAACTGCCTTCCACTCTATTAGCCGGATTGATCGCCCATTATAGTCGCCGATAAATACTTTACCTCGCCACTACGAACTCTCCGGCGATCGATCGGAAACTGGCCGTCGAGCGACAAGCGCCGCTATCTTCTTGTTTCGTTTAAGGGAATAATAGCCGTGAAGGATGGAAATTTTACTTAAACTTTGGCCTCTGCACAGTTTGAAGTGCGAACTTTTCATCTTTTTAGAACTTCTTACGGGGAAATAATCAAGTTTCGTTGTTTACGAAGACGACGCTTACAAAGAATTTAAGAAAGCTGCCAGAAAAGTAATTAAAATAAGTGTTGAGCTAAAATTTAAAAATATTGTTTGACTAAATAGCTATAAAACTAGAGGTATTAAGCTAGCCCAGGCCACGTTTCTAGGAATCAGCTAGAGCAAAGAATTAAAAACCAAAGGGATTTTTGAGCAACAAAATATGCTGCGATTCTCGTATTGATATCTTTAGAACAGGAGGCTACACTGTTAAAAATCCTGCGCCCAAATTAATGGAAATTTGTTTGAAGTTTTCTTACAAAACTGTTTTTAAAATTTCAAACACGCATCTGAAGCCATTTTTAAATATTGTGTGATGTGGTGTTTTGCCACGCACAAACGAATTTTAAAAATCTTAAATTTTAAAACTAGAAATTTCTAGCCGGACACACACACAATAAACAGCACGATACAATTGATTTAAGCGCTGCATATCACCAAATTAAATTAAAAAAAGAATCAAGAGAAATTACTGCAATTACAATACCACATAGAGGTTTATGGCAATATAAGCGCTCGCCTATGGGAATACAGGCGCTGGAGTATCTTTTCAAAGACTCCTAGAAGAAGTGATATGCCATCTCAAGCCTAACGCGTATAATTATTTAGACAATATAGTCTTAGCAATCGCATCTTTTGAAGAGCACTTAAAATTGCTCAAGGAACTTATCCTTAGAATCAAAAATGCAGGTCTAACAATAAATCGAGAAAAGAGCCACTTCGGCAAAAGAGAAGTAAAATTTTTAGGTTTTATCGTAGATGAACACGGATGGAGAATAGATCCCGATAAAACAGCAGCAGTTAAAAATTTTCCAAGACCAAAAACCCTCAAACAAGTGAGAAGGTTCTTAGGATTCTATCAAATAAAGAAACATCCGAAAAGGTATCGTGACTGGAAAATAACCGAAAATAAAATTTACAGATTCAGAGCAGATCAAGATATAAATTTGACCATAGTCAATTTAGGCACTTGGAAATTAGTTGTACCCAAAGAAAACAGAGAAAAAATTTGCTCTGAAATGCACAGCGAGCCTGAATCAGCACGTCCAGGAATAGAGAAAACGTACAAGAAAATTCATAAATTTTATTATTGGTTTGGCATGAATAAAGATATTGCTACATACGTAACAGAATGTAAAATTTGCCAAAAATGTAAAACAGATCTACAAATTGGATTAATGGGGAAATTAAGGTACTTGCATCTTAAAATTAAGGTACCTGTATTAATTAATATTAAAATTTCTTATTAAACTTAACAATGTATTTTATGTTAAGTATTATTATTAAAATTAATAATACTTTGAGAGACCGAAGGAGGTCAGGCGTTTTATCTAGATGTTGCCCCCGACACCTCCGGTACCCTTACTAACCGGCTACCTATATCCCGGAGCCTTGACTAGTTTTCTAGAGAGCAAGACAAAACCGCCGCTACGCCACCTAGCGAACAGTCGCGCGAGCTCTCTCAAGCGCCACATTTCTATTAACTTTCAATTAAAATTAAGTGGCGTTAATCAAAAAGCAAGACATAAATATCTTATTAATTTACATATATAAAAGTACATTAAAAATAATATTTAAAACAAATTTAAGTTACATTTCCATTAAAATTAAGAAATATAAGGAAAATTCATATACTTTTTCATTAATTTCAATTTTATAGCCAACACTTGAATTTTTGGTTACTGATTGGTTTTGGAAACTAGTTAATGGCAGTGCTAATCTTAGAATTAATGGAGAAATACTTTAAATGTTTATTTATACACTGCATTTTAAAATCATTTCATAATTTTATCTAAAATTTGTATTAGGTTTCAAAACTTTTCTAACAGTGTACGCTAGCTTAATATTAAGTTAGCTTATCTATTGTTTCTCGGTAACGGCTGGAGCAAGAAAATCAGATCTGACGTAACAAATTAGCAGTAAAATACTACCCAGTGTTAAGAAGCGTGCAACAAAATCGGCTTGGGCGACAATAATAAATTAGCAACAAATTAGCAACAAAATATGCATATGGTTTGATTATGGGATTATGAACTGGCTACGCTAGCATAATATAGGTGATAAAACTCTTAAAATATGGTGGAACTAAATTAAGCTAGTTAGATTAAAACTAATATTGTGCAAGCATAACCAGTTCAAGTCAATGCATCGTTAGTCTGAGCTAAAAGCAAAGCGAATTTTAAGGATCCTTATTACTTTAAACAATGTTATTATAATGTACGAAGCTTCAGAATTAAAATTTTGAAATGCACTATTAAAATTTTTATTTTATATTTCTTTTATTCAAATTTAAAAATTAAATAAAGTTTATTACAACAATTTTAAAATGTTTTAACGTAATATGTAGCCGTATAATAGGCAATCTGATATTAATTAAGCTTCACCTCAACTACTTAAATTTCTTGATGAGTAATAAAACTCCAAGTTTTACAGACTCTCGAGAATGGTTTCAATGTATAGTACATTCATAAAAATAAACTCTGTTTTATTACTTTTTTTTTACACTAAATATTAATTTTTCATTACAATATTTAATTACCTAGTTTCTTATATATTCATATCCTATTTTAGAAACCATAAAATATAAAATCATATAAGAAGAAAATAAGCGTAAAAAATTTTTAAGTCACACTTATCTTTAAAAAGATACTGCATAACTTTTCTTTCTAACTGACTAAAAGTTTCAAATATTTAAAAAAAATATCTACTATAAAGTAATAAAAATTACTATTAAATACGAAATTTGTTTAGCAAAACAGCAAACAAAGAAATGAAGTAGTACCTGATATTTATTCAGACAGACAATTCCACTTAACCATGCTTATTCCAAGCGCCCCCATAAAATCGGTACAAATAAAATTCCGTTTATCCAAGGAAGAAACAGCCTTCCGTATCCTCAACCAACTGACTCTTGAAGTTCTAAAATAACTGGCCGGAATAGGAAGAAGAATATAGATGAACGTTGATCTTGGATGCAAACAGAAGCAGGCGCCGCAAACCGTAAAGACGACAGGCGCAAGGAAAGGCGATCGCGTCCGAGGAGCAGCAGCCGGACGGTGCAATTACCTCGAGGACGGATATGGCTCCGCGGGAGTAGAGAGTCGCTGTTTGCTCTCGCCGCGAGGAAGCCTTAGGTGTGTGTATACATAGCCGTCGGCTGTTTATTTTGCGAGGAGCGATCTGTCCGGGCCACATTAATTCCTCGACGCTCGTCCGTCCTCCAGAGTGCCGTTAACGAGAGGCCGAGATGTATATATGTACTGGATATTATCCGAATATTCTGTTTAAACGACTCTAGTGGAAATTTCTAAGATTTCGGTTCGCCGATCGTAGAAGATTGGAAAGGGCTTGATTTTTGGGACTGAGTAAATGTTTGGGTGCGACTGGATACGTGTATTGTAATATCTGATTGGTTGCGCAGTAATGGAATAAAGGAGTGATTCAATCAATAGAATTGCTTTGTGCAATTTGTGCTTTCAGAAAAAAATTGGTTCGATTTTGTTTTGTAAAGTGAATTTCATTACTGACAATTTAACGTGTATTGATTTCAATGGTGTGCGTACTCGATTTACGAGCTATTATTCACTACAGCTTAACTGCTTTTGGATAAGCTCACCTGAAAGAGAGAGGAGAGAAACCTAATTGGAAGATTTATTTTCATTAGCGCGAAGCTTAAAGAACTTTTACTAAAAGTACCCAAATTAATTTTCTTTACAATTCATTCTGAAATAAAATATTAAAAGTATGTTAATTTTGTTTTTTAAGGGGGTTATATACTGAAAAAATTTCAAAAAATCGAAATTTTTTTTTATTACATATTTCGATTCTATATACTATAATCTGTGCAGAAATAAATTTTCAAGCAAAAATATAAAAAAT
>JAWWEO010018292.1:9643-22180 GCA_035582975.1 Ormyrus labotus
TTGCCCCCCCCCCCCCCCCCCCGCTGTCCTCCTCATCCCCTATGGTGGCTTTACGTGTGTCCTAGTACGTGATGCGCAGTTAGGAATTCGTCAGGCCTTGTTTCTCCCCTCCCCGCTGCTGTCTTCGCTCGTGTTGTTTGCCGCGATTCTATTGTAGAGGTGTTCGCGGGGAGTTTGATGATTTTTCAATTCGGAATAAACGCGAGTCGATATATACCCATTGTAAGGACGGTTCGCGTAAGTTTGAGAATGTGTGTCACGTGCAGACGTGTAAATGTATACATTTATACGTGGAAGTTAATAGTTTATTGATTCGAGTCTTGGGGATGTGGTTGGAAATGCAACAGAATTTTTATTTGAAACTAAATTTTAATTGATATAATTTAACTTCGCCGGGGGTAAACTCGATAAAATTATATTCGAACCGCGCGGTTATTGAATAAAATTCCTTTTATATAAAATTAAAAAGTTCTTTTATTTACTTTATATTGAAGTGTAAATGGAGTTTATTCACCGTAAACTTTTAAAAGCGGGTTAAAAACTAACTTTTCAGTTTTCTCCGGAGCGAAAGCTGAATTCATCGCCGGGATAAAAATCTGCATTGCCGTGAAAAAAAGAGAAAAAAGGAAAAAAGAAAATCTAAATCCAACATATTTCCTCGGTCGCGTCTCCGCTATTCATTTCCCGCGTTTCACGTGTTGCGATTGCGCCGAGAGCGGACAAGAACCGTAATTGCATTGTGGATAATTCGCAGTATGAATATCAATGGACCTCGACTCTGTCTCCCGCTCTTTTTTTCCGGGTTTCATCTCGCGCTTAAATGGAGATTATATCTTCGTTGACGAGGGAGAAATGCGCGGGAGAGGCCCTCGAACTAGGAACTTTCCAGCTCGGAAATTAATCTGTTTAGGTAATTACGTCCGGAGCGAATGGCTGGGGGAACATTACACTGCAAGCAGATTATGCTTAGACGGAGTAATCTCGCACTCTGCTTTTCTTTCTTTCGAGCTTCATTAAAAAGTATGACGGGGATCTGGTTGAAGTGAAAAATTGCGTTTTTTTCCGTTATCGGTCTCTTGATAAAACCTCTTTGAGCTAGAGCTTTTTTTGGTTCGACCTAGTTTTGCTTATAATTTTAAGACTTTAGGTAAACGTTTATGTAGAGGAAGAAGCTTCATCGGGAAGTTTCTAGCTTTTGAAATTTCTTTTTCTGCCTGAAGTCTTTAAAAGGTGAGAGCTGATTTATTACAATACAATTTTGTAAATACGTAGCAAATAGTTCTTAATTAAAATAGCTTTTCTGATTGACTGTGTAATAAATTAAATGTAGGGGTAGAGCAACCGTGAAGTAGATAACTTTGGCACCAACATAGTTTACTAAAGTTTCGAAATTATATTCCAAGTTGTATCAGGATGCCTCACCATCTTACCAGTACAGTATATAGAGTTGAAAAACATCCTTAAAAATGTTATATTTACAATAATCATTTTTCTGTATTTTTTATTTATAAGTTTGGCCTATTTACATTTTTTTTATCTTCAATATTCAACTAAAGTTCAGTAACTTTTTTAATTTAAAGGAATAATTTTGTTAAGCAATGTTACGTGAAAAATGTTAGTGGCAAAAAGTATACTATTTAAGGCACTTTGGGGATTATTAACAAACAAAATATCTTAAGTATCTTATACTTATTATATGTATATGTACTCGGGTAAAGTAGTTATGCATACAAAATGTAATTTGTAAACTGACAGGTACATGAATCTCTTAAAAATGACTTTGTTTCTGAACGTGCTATAAAAGCTACTGTATAAATGACTAAATTGTGCAAACAGCTGAAGCTGTAGTTTGATAACTGCGTCTACCTCTTACTCATAAATCAAATTCGGTATTACTGTAACATTCGAGTTTATATGAATCAAGCATTTTAGCAAACTGTCAATAAACCGATAGAGTTGAGTAAATGTACAATTCACGGTATAAGAATTTCTTTATTAAATTTTAAAGGAATTTTGATTACATTACTATTTTAAGAAGCATCTATGAATTAACGACAAAAGAATAGATGCAGCTCGATAAGAAATTAGTAGTGTAACCATGTATGTAATTTGGAAACAGAGTTAATTAAATGCAAATCAATTACAATCAAGGCTTATACCAACAGCTTACCCATTATCCTTTAATATTTTAATTATTTCAAAGTTTTCGTTAAATGCTAAACTTGCTTATGAGAGTTCGTAAGTCTGCTGCATTTTAAATTTTAATGCATTCTAAAATTTAATTCAATCTGTTCTGAACTTTATTATTTATTATTTTTGCAGTGATTTACGATGAAAAATTGATTACTTGTAAGAATTCATCTATTTTTATTCAAACTGCTCAAACTATTTTTGTTGAACCGAAACTAATTAATTCGAAAAAAGTTGATTCCCTAAGAAATGAAGTCTACCAAAGTAAAAAGTCGCTGAAGCAATTAAAACTTGGAATGATTTTCTTAATTATAACACAAAGAAATCGTCCCGGGCGTATAATCGCCTCAATTTTCACAACTAAATTAATTATTCATTATACAAGCAAAGAATTAAAAAAAAAATCAATCGTCACACCGTGTCATCAATTTCACTGCCGATGTGCTCTTCCTAATTGAGAAAAGTAATTTAAAAGTTTTCCGCGATGCAGTCGAAAAATTCCACGAAGCGTTTTTCATCGAATAGCTAAAATCAGAGTCAATTAAAGCCCAAGTAATTCTGGTGTCTCTGGACAGTATTTGCGCTTCCGCAGCCCGGAAATGTATTCGATCCTATCGCTCGTTCAAGTCTCAAACAAAAAAGACCAGCAGGATTCCGCGAAAGCTAAACACAAAACGGGCCGCGTTGATTAAAGCTTCTTCTGATAAACGGAATTCCCGAAAAGCAAAACTCTCGCCGCGGCTTTTGTCCGGCTTCGGCTTTAATTAACCTTAATCGCAGTGTCGCGCGATTTATTGTACATAACTTTCTCTCTCTCTCTCTCTCTCTCTCTCTCTCGCTCCGCTCTCCCCAAGCAAAGTTTCGTGTGTATTTTGGCCGTCTGAAGGCGGCAAGGCGATATATATCTGCGCGCTTCGATTCACGCGGCGCGCGCTTTGCTCGGCACCGGCAATGCGTCATGCTAATGTCCCGTGGCGCAGCGCTCGCGCATCTTTTCATCTGGTGGTGCAGGCCGAACGAAAAGGAAAACTTTCGTTTATACTGTACCGGTTGGAAGGGAGGCCGAGAGATGACCGCGCCGTCGCGTTGGAGAGGAGAGACAGCCTTTGAAGCGGGGCGGGGTGTCGGTGCGTGCACAGCGACGCTTTTTGCGGCCACGATAATTGTTTTATGCGCGCGAGAAACGCCGGGGGGGAGCGAACCTCGCAGACTTGACTTTGTTTGGTAATTAGGATTGCCCTTTAATTTATGATGTTGCGAGAGTCGCTTTCGACGTTTGTATTCTTGGCGCGAGGTTCATGCTTCGTTGGTCGACGATGAACTGAATGAAAAACGAGACGAAGCGATGGGTAATATCACGATAAAATAGTGAAAGATGCGCAGGAATAAACTGTCAATTACGTAATTGCAAATTATGATTTTCGTTGTTTGGCGCTAATAATGTTCACTGTTAAGTGTTCTAAATGAAGTAAGGAAATAAAATACTGATTTAGAGCCGGTGTTGCAACGTTCCTACTCACAAAATCCTCTTTCAGCATAACAACGTTATAACTAAGGGAATTAAGATTAATAATCAACGTACAGCTTAATTTTAGATAAGGATAATAAAATAATTCAAGATAATGATGCTAAATAAAACACTATTATATGATGTATGAGGTGTATGAATTTATATATGAATTTATGTATGTAGATTAAAAAAAATAATAATAACAGACACCCTTTCCACCCTAAACGCTTCTGAAATCTATTAGACACCCTCCGATTAGCGTCAGTCGATACAATTAATTTCCCCGTCAAATCTCGTCAAAAATATTGAATTTTCGCCGTTGATTTCACTCGGCGGCCGTTGGCGCGGTCCATTTTTCATCGGGCCTCCTAAAAAAGCGAAATAAAAAAAAAAAAGCGCAAGCCCGCGAGATAAATCCCCCTCATCAAACCATAATAATCGATACCGGAGACAAGCGGGCCTTCTTTTTTCTACATAAAAATTTCCCACCCTGACAAATGTTACGCGTATCGCGACCGACCCACATCCATTTCTCAAGACACTACGACACTGAGCAAAGAAGGGGGGGGGAGGGAGGAGGAAAGTAATCATCATTCTTATATATCGTTGACGCCTAAGGCGTCGGCAGAAAGTAGAGAAAAATGAAAAAAAATTCATTCAGTCGAGGGTGGAGGGGGGGGGGGGAGGAGGAGGCGAACGCATCAGCGCTTCTAAACAAAGGGTCTTAGGCGCGAGTCATAAATTGCGAGTCTCTCTCCTTGCATGTGCGCGTGCACGTACTTAGGTAGAAAGCGGCCTTTGTAGCTTCCCTCTGCGACGGCGAAGCCCGCGGCGAATTTTCTTGGCGCGCCTCTTTTTTTTTTTGTTTTTTGCTCGAGCCGCGCGCGAGAGAGCACAATTTTTACTCCTCCTCTTCGCCGCGCCGCCGACGTCGACGGCTGCTTCTGAAAATTATGTACAGTAATTGCTCGAGCCCCTGCGAAATGCTTTTAATCAAAATTTTAATGACGACTCTAAACTGCTGTTAACGAGTTAGTTTATAATGTTAGATAAAGTTTTGAGTAATTGTTACTAACTTTTGATTTAATAAAGAGTTTTCTGTGGGGTAACTTATTAAATATAGTTAAGCCCGTCGCCAGTACCCGAGACGGGGGTTCGATAATAAATAATTAAATAAAAAAAAAAAGTTTTCATATAATTAGTAGAATAATTTTTATTTTATTCAGAAAGTGCGCATAACTTTACGTTTTACAAGCATTCGAAGCATGACAAAAGATATGCAAGCTTCAAGCCCTGCAACAAAGACCAGTGCTTGAAATAAAAGGTATGCTGGGAATTTTCTGACATGCAGAATGTGCGAATTTTTAAAAAATGTTGAAACGTTTCTTAATTATAAAAAAAGAAATCAATTTAAATAATGGTTTTAGAGAGCTTCAAGAGATTTTTCATATTTTTTTAGAATTTTTAAAATGCAACAATTTCTTCTGTAAATGATTTCTTTATTTCTTCTGTATATTTGAAAATCAGGAAATTAATTTTAAAGCTTTAATTCAGTAAAACTTTAATAAATGAAGTTTGTATTTTGTAATAATTAATTGACGTATTCTGAGAATTTTCAGCAATCTAATATTGTTATTAATCAGTCCAGGGATCTCTTTTGCCATTGCAATCTCGTACTGTTTTACATTAACTTTTCAATTATCAATTAAAATTTCAAAGCAGAATATAATTATAATATAGATTTGTAACAGAATGGTTTACGGTGGATACAAAATTCCTCGTATGAGATAAAGATAATTAAATATTTTCCCGTTTATTGAATTTATGTAAAATGAACATTCGTAGAATAAAATTTAGTATTATGAATAAAGCAAAATATTATTGTACGTTGTATAAGTAGAATAATTAATATTTCATAAAACCTTATTTTACTTCCATCACATATTAATTTTATTACAGTATTATAATATTTCCTTCTTCATAATGTATGCACGTTTCACTTATTACTGATGATTTTAATAAATAATAGAAACAAGTTTATTCAGTAATGTTCTTGCTTTAAAATAAATAATATCAAACACACACAGTTTGCAAAAACTTTAGTACTTCTTTAATGCAACGATTTCATTCTATCACAGTGTTCCCTCCTCATTTTCTTTTATCAGTTTCTTCCCTCCTTTTATCAAAATATCATCGACACTTCTCTTAAATCTTCGTAATTTTGCTAATCTTCCGGCGCTGCGGTACTTTCTAAATTTATGACCTACAACCTCACATTCTTTCACCCAGGAAGAAACTCTCCTCCCGAGCAGCTGTTGGCAATTTCAAGTTTAATTGCCAAAAGATAACAGGTCATTCCACGTAACCATTAAGCGGCGTTCTAAAAAAAGCAACTATAGCGTGGAAGCCGCGAAAAAAAAAATCTCTTAACATCCCCGCCGCCTTGCACCCTGCTCAAACACGTGCCGCGGCACACAGGCAATTCCCTTCTTATTACTCAGCGCGTTTCGCCATTTTTCCTTCTTTTCCCCGAGCGGCCGCGGAGGAGGAAACGATGAGTTTTCGCTGAAAGCCACTCGTCTAACCGAGACGTGCATATTTTATGTGCGATGTGTTCCGGAAATACGGGAATTTAGGCTACCCGCTTCTTCTTTTTTTTTTCAGCGCGGTATATAAGAAAACGCTCGTATAGCTCTGCTTGCTTCTTCTGCGAGAGAGCAAAGGAGATGAGCCCCCAGAGAAAATCAATCTAGCTTGCGGCGAGTGTGGAGCCTCGCACGGTGCATACAGGGGGATGGAGGGAGGACGATAAGAGTCGGGTTCATTTTTTAACTTCGGGGGCGAGATTTCTTCTTCCCGGTGGATGGACCGCTTTGCCGAATAGAGTTTATTTAATTAAATTTCTTAGAGAAGGAATGAAGATTTTACGTTGCATTCCTATTAGTATTATTATTTCTGCAAAATTTGAATATTATTCTTTTATAAAGAATTTGTACAACTCTGGCTATCTTGCTTTTTGGGACTGCTTCTTACTTTCAAACACAAAGGAGTACTAAAAATGTAATAACGCGCCTTGGTCGCTTCCTCTTTCGGATGTCATTCCATGAAAACATACAGCAGTAAGTATTCGCTTTTACAAAGACACTCTGTTCTTGACGATAAATTCGTTTTATGAAAGTCCTTACAGACAAAAACGCAGCAAAGGCTAAAAGAAAAGACGAATAATTGTGAAAGCTTTGCTGCAAAACAGAGAAAAAGCTCATTGGTCTTGTTTAGGGTTTGGTTATTTTGTTTTTTGTCTGCCACTCGGAGAATGATTTACGTCCCTCCAAGATATGGAATTTTATATGGAGCACACTTAGGAACTCCTCCGCTGTTTATTTTTGTATACACACATATATATATATATATATATATGCACGATGCTCTCGGAGTAAATGGATTTTCTGATTTAAGTGACTTTTTAGAAGACGAAAGAAGGGGAGACTCGGTTTGTCGATTCTTCGACTCAAAGTTTTTGGGTATATTTTAGCTACAATTTTCTACTCTTCGCGTCGAAATCATAAAGCGCGAATGATAAATATATTTGCGCTCTTAATTTATTTTTTTTGAAAACTCGTACACGAAGTTTCTCTTCATAAAAATAAATTTTTATCGAAGTCCATTTTACACCTCGATAAATATTGAAACTTTGGCTTAAAACCTCAATTTATTCAGAAAGCAAACGCGGAATCCACCAAGTCATTTGATTCCTAGCATTTTCTGCAGTTTGTCTGACGTTTCTAGCGCGTTTCTACTTTTGACGAGGAGCTGAAGTATACTTGAAAACTGCCAGACAGGTTTATGGAAATTTGAGAAACGAATAGCATTTAAGATCTTATGCATAATGAATTACATTTACACATTAACTTGTCAGAAGTCAGTTATTAAGGACTCCATTTATAAATTTAATTAACATTCGAGTAATGAGTCTAAAATTTTTCACTCTTTCTTCTTGAGAAAATGTCACGAGCGTGAAACTAATTAAAATTTCACTTCAGCTTCACTTTTTTTTTTTTTAATGATTTAAATATTCTCATATCTAAAAGCAATCTGACGGTTCTTTTTTTCTTCTTTTCAAGTCAATCAGTTATACAAACTTTGAAACCTTCTACAATAATTATTAACAAAAATATTACTTTATAATCAGCTTCATAATAATTATTAATCTCGCCAAACGCGAAGTTTTTAAAAATTTACCGCCTCCTCTTGAATAATTATCTACAGCTCTTTCGAAAAAAGCACCGTCGGCCAATCGGAAGTTAACGACGCGAAATTAAAACGACCAACGTATAGCTGCAGCCGCAGTTGAACCGCAACCGCGAGCCATAACAAAGCACTGACCCGTGAGCAGGCATTTATCCAGAAAAGCCAGCTGGCCCAGCGGAAAAAAGCTCCCCGGAAAAAATTCTTTACTCTTCCGCAAACCCGCGGCGAGCCAGTCAACAGCGGCGGCGGCGGCGGCGGCGGCGGCGGCGGTGCCCGAAAGAAAATCCAAATCCACGGACGACCCCCCGCCCGGGGCCGAGCTTTATTTTCGTACGCCTTAACTACGCGCATAACTGATGTATGCGCGAATCGGAGCGTGAAGCAGCCGTTGAATGCGCGGCAAGTAGCGGTTCGCCATCTAAGTTATACACCGAGAGAGAGAGAGGGAGGCAGGGTGGGAGGGAGGGAGCGAGACTAACGCGAGAGGATCTCGCGATTTGTAATGCACGTTGACACACGCTCTCCTCGAGCGCGTATAAGCCCGATCTCCTCTTGTTTTGCATTTCTCTCTTTCCGCCCCGCGAGAGCGGGATGGCTTTTGCTCGTTTAAATTCTGCGCGGAATTCGTTTCGCGAAAGGAGAGAGAAGGCGAGCCTTTGTTATAAATGTAGGCTGCGCTTTAATTGCGCTCGTTGCGAGAGGGAGAGAAGTGTGGGTGGACTGCGCGATTTGATGGTTAGTGCAGATGGCGCCGCCGCGAGAGTTTCTCTATTTGTTTTTCGTTTGTTTCGGCTGCTGCTGCCGCTGCTGCCGCTGCCTGGCCGCAGTCGAGATTTCTAATTTAACGATACACGGCTAAGTTAGGGGACAATGTATAGAGCGTGAATTCTCGAGCGCGAGGTTTATGCAGTTATCAAAACGCCAAGCTTACCGTCCAAAGGTCGCTTGGGCAAAGATGTAGCCGTGAAATATGACGGCGGTTAGAGACGCTTCTCATCGTCGGGCTGTTATGCAGCGTTTCATATTTTCTGCGTTAAGGAAGATAAATTGTTATCTTATGGCAGGATTGACGAATTTCGTTCTGAGAATTCTGGGCTGTTTGTATACTGCGCATTGATTTATTGTAATGACATATCGCTAATTTAACCATTTAATTTTTTATAAAAATATTACTTTTTTATTTTATGCATAGAATTTTCGCGCATTACAACGTCAGAGAAGAGCCGGACCGATAAAATATAACGTGCTTCATCGAATATAATACCATTTTAACTTTTAGATTTATTGTTAAATACGGTACGACGAAGTCATTTAGTTTCTCTCGCAAAATAACACATTTGAAGTGATAAAATAAATGAATGAAGCCAGAGGGAATTTATCAAGAGAAAGATATCGATCGGTAAGAATAAATTTCATTATGCAGCGACAATCGCATCAGGCCCCGAAGGGAACGCCACTTCTCACTTTTCTCGTCCGCCGGCAGAAAAGCTTCTGGAAAGGAGAATGAATAAAGGACACATCGCATTACAACGGGCGAGCTTTTTTTCATTTTCTCCGCTGCACTCGTGCGGGGAAGAAGTAAAAGCCCCGCGGCGGAGAATCGACGTCTGTCTCTCTCTCCCTCTCTTCTCCTTCATCGCTACATACTTTAAGGGACGAGGAGAGCGAGTGGCTACACATTTCCATTTATAAATATATCTTTCTCCGTACGAGCTTCAAGTCAAGAGTCGGGGATTCTCCGCGCGTCGCTTCTCTCCACCTTTATATACTTGACCAGTTATTTTTGCCGGCCGCGCGCGCAACTCAACTTTACGAGATGTTACGACTAAGACGGACGATTTATCGGCCCGATTAGATCCTGCCGCCGGGTCAGCCGAGATGCCACACACTGTATTGCTGGAAGAGGCGTCTTTTTCCGAAGGCGATCGCCGTGTCCTCTGCTTTAACCCCTGGTATCTCCGCCTCGCATCTCAGTGATTTATCGGCCTAACTTCATTTCCCTCTACCGCCGCACTGCAATGGATGGTTAAAGTGCTTTGAATTCTATTATGTCGCTGAATAATGAAATTCGTGGAATTTAAAGTGGTCGATTTTATTTTAAATTTTTCTTTTTAAGAAAGGAATTTATTCCTTGGAAAAATAGATTTTATAATAATTATCTAACAAACGCTTGTTACAAACGAAGTTTTAAATTAAAGCACATAATAGTCACCGAAAACAACCGACTAAATTCTCAGGCGCGCAAGATATTTAATAAGACTCGAGGCATTCGAATCGCGCCTAGTGTATTTCTGAAACCGTAGCTAATAATAATAAATTAAAACGTCGTTCTCTATCTTTGATCCACAATAGATTGCAGCATCATCCGAAATTTCGTCGCTCGTCGGAATTAAAAGCGAGTTTCCAATAAAAATCCAACTCGAGCGTAATTGCGCGCGCTTTATGCCCCGCGCACGAAAATAGCGCGCGGGGACGAGATTTATACGAGTGAAAAATAGCGATGAACATAAATCACTCGGGATTGGGCCGAGTTCGCGCCATCATATCGAACAGGTTTTTCGCGGTGCCGACAACTTCTCCGTCCCTCTCTCGGCGAAAATTTGGCATGGAGACGCGGCGCTGGCGTTGAAATAT
The DNA here is from genome assembly GCA_035582975.1 of Ormyrus labotus. Classification (NCBI taxonomy): domain Eukaryota; kingdom Metazoa; phylum Arthropoda; class Insecta; order Hymenoptera; family Ormyridae; genus Ormyrus; species Ormyrus labotus. Next base: position 20,226 of record JAWWEO010018292.1, read on the forward strand.
ATACCTAGTCGACGTCGATCTGTCGCCGCGCGAGAAATGAATAAAGCAATGCACGCGACGTTATGCAAAGGAAGCGAGTCACGAGCGGAGAGATGGGAAGCGGGAAATGGTTGTTTCGAATTTCGCGCGCTAAGAAATTCCCCCTCGGCTGAGAATATTCCCCGGTTATCCGGAGTATTCTCGCGCGGGATTTCTGTGACTAAAATCTGCAAGTCGAAGAATTGGCTCCTGTGCGAAGGTTCAATTTTGTTAAGGGGGAAGCATTTAAGAAATGATAGCTGTTCAAGAGTTTTTAGACAAAGTTTTTGTCTTTTATATAAACGTGAATTCAGACGAAGATTAATGTTTGAAATATATCTCCTTGATTTAAAATATAATACATACTTATGTTGCGTAATAGATTGCAAAATATTATTTCGTAATACCTGAAGAGTTTGAGAAAACGTTATCAATATTTTTAGTTATATATGTATAGTAATTTAAAAAAATAAAACTTTTATACATTAATTTGTAGGTAAAAGTCCTTTTCAAGTGAAAATCGTTTTATCGAGACTGAATTTGTATGACCTTCTATATATGTTAAAAAAGTGTTAAGCTTTTTCCTAAATTCTCTTCTAAACTTGTTTCATCCTACATATTTCATCATGCATATTTCATTTTCAAAAATAGTTTAGCACTGCGTTCATTAGTTGTTCTTAATTAAAATAAATTAATTTATTGAAATTTATTATAATAATTATCCAATAAGTTAATGACCTATTTTATTACATTTGAAGTAATTGATAGACTTCATTTTTTAAATCTTTCTATCCTGCCAGATGAATACGTGAATAAATTTTTCTCGATACTGTTTGCACCTTCAAAAACATTTTAAAATTTCTATTAAAATAATTTAAAATAATATATTATCTTAACAGAGTCTTTTAATTTTTGTAGGATACGATCAAAGCACAGAACCAGCAAATGATCAGAATTCAGGGAGCAGTCTGGACTGTCTCAACTTGATAGTCCAGAGTATCAGTGGTTCAACGGCTACGACTCCAACGGCGGCTACAACGCCGCATAATGGGAATCACTATTCCGTCCAACATTAGAGAACTATTTTGCTATTTTTATACCAAAGTTATGTGCGGCGATTCGCGACCGATGCCAAAATTAAAGGAAGACGACAAATGTTAAAGTGATCGCTACAAGTGCTTAAAATTCTAGAACTGTTGTGTTAAATGAATTTTTACTATCTTTTGTCGATAAGCGTGTAGAGACTTTGCATTTTTAAGTAAATAAAATAAACTAGCTTAATTGTAGTAGGAATAATCTTACTTTGTGTGACAGCTGAGTATAGTTTGTTATTTTCCAAAGATATTTATATGAAATAAATTAAAATAAGTTACGTACGGTAAGACAAAATTTATAAATTTTACAGAGATTTTACGAATTTATATTATAGTGAAAATAAAAAATTATAAATTGAAATTTGACTTGAATAATTTTTATTCACCCTCGCATTTACCTTTTCATTTTTTAAAATAAATTATTTATAAAATGGCTTGGAAAAATAAACTTTAAAAAATAAAAGGATATTTAAATTTACTTTCCTGCATAATGATGATGTTTTTGTATAAAAGCACGATTCCATATTGTAATTTTCAGTCTTTAAAAATTGCCTCTTTTGAACGTCAATTTTGTGAATTAAAAGCGGTTATGTCGATAATGCTCGTTTTTCGAAAGTATTAAATTTCTATTATTGGAACACTGAGAGAATTTTTCCTGAAAATTTCCAATTAAATTTACCAGAAAAATTACCGTTACGAATCGCAAACGTGGGACATCGCATGGTTTTGGTAACTATTGACGAGCGCTCTCTAAACATTACGCTCGTCACAGTAAAAATTTACAGAACTGTCACGGTAAAAATTCGCGCCATGGTAGAAACTTGCGGTTAAAATACCAACACA
>JAWWEO010018303.1:0-22178 GCA_035582975.1 Ormyrus labotus
ATTAAATTGTTTATAACAATTTCCCTGACCATTTTTCGAACTTCCACCCTCGAAATTCGTGTTCAGGAGGAAAAAATTCATAAAAAACACTTGGGTGGAGTCGTGGACCTCCATCGGCCACAAAACCCCTTCTGCTCCCGCACTAGGAGGGTTTTGACAAATATACAAAAATAGCTGGTTTATTTATATTTGTTTAAAGCTTTTATAAAACCAAGAAGATTACCACGATTCGTCATAAATTATTTTAAGAAAACCTCTCGCGTATACGTGAATTTGAGAAATCGAAATGGCAAGTTTGAAAATAAACTCGATTGCGAACTTGATTTTCAACGATGACTGTTCAATAATACCATTGACATTAAAAAAGCAGATTGGCTCTTTTTGCATGCGCTTATTATTCTGTTTATTTTAAAACAAACTACCCATTACAAATCTACTTCATAAATCCACGTTGTTAGCAAAACCTCTTTTAGAAAATAAAGTTATTAAACCAGTTTTTTTTTTTTTTTTTTCAAACAACGTTCATTACCTCGTCCAACTCCGTGGAAGCGTCAAAAGCCATCAGTTACTTCCCGATCGCGAATCGCCGCGCGCGCAACGGCAAATGGACATTCGCTCCGCGGCGGCGGCGCTCTCGGCACGCAGTCATTTATATTCATTAGGCAAATTATGTATTTTCCGCGTTTGATTAACCCCATTTTTTTGTGCCGCGGCTTCTCTCTCTCTCTTTCGATATTAGAGTCGCAGAGAGAGAGAGAGAGAGCCCGGCGCGAGTTTTGCATAATACACGTTGCAAGAAAACGTGACCGAGGCGAAGTCAACGGCCGCCGGTCGCGAGAGGAATGTTTTCCGTCATTTTCTTCTCGCCTCCTCTCTCTCTCTCTCTCTCTCTCTCTTGCGGGCTGTTATTTTTCTTTTTGTTTATTTATAAGCCGACACGCGCGCGCGCGCGCGACCGTATTCCGCGCCGTTTGATCTTTCGGAGGCTCTCGGGGAGGCGTCGTCGCCGTTGTCCGCGAGATCTCGGGATGTACACATAGTTCCTGAAAAGATACCAGGATCGACGCGGACGTGAGAAAGTTTCTGCGGCCAGATTGTAATTATCGGATTCGTGTCCGAGGGAGTTTGAGGAAGTCGAGATAAGCGTTTTTAGGCGTTGTTGTAGCGAATTGCGCGTCTTTAGAAGAGTTATCAATGTATGTGGGTCACGGTTTACTTTGGGTTTTGCAAATTTATCTTCTTCTTGTTTAAAAATATTTTTATCGATGTCGTTTATACAGGGTGCTCCGGCAATGAATGCAGAAAAGTATACTGTGGTTTAGAGGGCAGAGTTTTGAACAAAGAAGACTGTAACAATTAATTCTGAAGATATGTATCAGCTCATATGACTCATCATTCGCTTAGATTATCAATTAATAGCAAGAATTTTAGAATATACTCTAAAGTTTAAAGTTGAATCGCAACTTGTGATTAAAAAAAAATCACAAGTTCAAATTGGGTAAATCTTTTTGATTAAAAAAGTAATCGGATAGAATCGCAACAAAAGGAGCCTCGAAGCTACTCGGAGACTTTCTGCTACGAGTTATATAAATCAAACGCATCTCATTGACGGCAAAGATACGACTTTGGAAAAAAACTTCCCTCGGCAATCTAAAAGTCGTGCCCAAAGATCCCATCATTTATCCATGCATTTTCCTACCAGCTTACTAACCGATTTACATTTTCAAGGCGAACGTCTGCATCCGAAACGAATAAATCAGTTTTTCAAATGACGCCGTCCGAAAGCCATTCCACGAAACACTCAACGAATTCCCAAACGTTTTCGGGCGGCTTTCCCACGCAGGTAAAATGTATTCCGTCGCCGTTTCTCGAATCCACCCTCCCCTGCAGAAGGAAGGCGCAGCGTCGTTTAACCCCCGCCGGACGGCGCACGAAAACCTCTCGTCCTCGAGAGATCCTCGCGACCATCGAACGCGACAAATCCGTGAAAAAATGTAAAACGCCCACGCGGTCCGTCCGCGTCTCCCGCGCCCACTTTTTTTCTCTTCGTTTTTCCCCTCTCTCTCTCTCGCGCGCGCGCGAAAAGACCGGGGAGAGAACGTCGAGCCGCGCGCGCCGCGAAACCCGTTTGCGGCTGGCGCGTATATTCGACGCTACGCATCGACGTTGCCGCGCGCGGCGCACTCTCTTGCGGGCTCTCGTTCCTGATTTAGCGATGCTCGAATTCGTGCCTCAGCCGCGCGAATGACAAAGAGTGCGCTCGGGTCGGGACACGGCATTTTTTTTTTATTTATTTTTTTTTTTTCTAGCCGCTTCCTCGCCTCTTTGAAGCGTCGGAAGGGTGAGATTGTTTTAAGACGGTTAACTTATGTAGTGCATTCATGGAGATCCGTTATAGTTTTGGGAAAACGATTGCAGCGCGATTCTCATCTCGATTAAAGTCGAATTTATTGTGAATCGAAGCGTTACTTCAATAATCGAAAGAAAAGCACTTAATTAAATTCCAACCCATCGCCGGCTTTCACGTCATTGGGCATCGGCCGCGAAAACTGGAATACCACCTGTATCCCGAAAATAAAACGCGTTGTCCCGCCGACGGTTCCCCGACGAGCCATCGGCGCGCAGGTCAAACAGACCCGAAGAGAAGCCGTTTCCAAAATCGGTCTATGCACAATGCCGAATTCCGGATCCCGGCCCGAAAGGAGAGGAGATCGAAAGTCGAGAGGTAATGCACGCGTGTTCGCCTATCTAGCCTCGCTCTCTCGCTCTCTCGACGCATTCTCGGCACGCTGCATTCTTAGCTGGCCTCTTCCTCTCTCTCTCTCTCCCGTTCTGCCGTCCCCTCCGCGTTCACACATCCCTCGGGGCCATAATGGCCCTTCCATCTCTCTCTCTCTCTCTCTCCTTCCTTCTCTTTGTGTTTGTCTATTTTCTGAGAGAGAGAGAGACTGGGCCCCGGCCGAGGCGGCTAGCTTAGGTCCGGTAGCCCGAGTAGCCGCGGCGCATCGTGTGCAAGGATAATGGGGGCCTCGTGCAGAAATGCAGAAATTCTAGAGGCCCGAGCGGCCGCGGCACCGGCAATATTATCGAGGATCGAGAAGGGGGGATTTCGGAGGAGGGGCAAAATCGACGGGGGAGTGGAGAAAATTTCCTATATTCGCTCCCCGCGGCGATTGTACGTTGCCGAGGGTATTTTTGGAAATTCGATTTCGGCCTGCTTCTGACACGGACGGCGACTTTGTCGTACGCCGGGACTTGTTTTAAGGATTCGAACGTAAAAAGTATTGGTCTCGGGCGAGTGCCATTTTGAAACTATTTATTTTCAATCGTGCACTTGGTACAGCCGAGAATTGTATATCGAGCCAAAAAAATGGAGCGTACATAATATCCGTTAACCTTCGATCATTTGAATATTATCAGACTGTATAGATTTCATTGTTTTCTTCGCGGTATTACGTGCACTTGCGGCGGATAAAAAAGTAACCGACGCAAAAACAGTTCCAATACAGTTTTAATTTACGATGTCAACACCGCCGTTTGTCAGTGTCAGATTTGTGACTTCTTTCAAGATAAATGAAATACCGCGCGGCGTCGTATACGAAAAATTAGGTCAGTACTATTTTTCTCGGGATCGCGCGGTTGCGTAATTTATTCCGCGCGGAATATAGGAGGACCGTCGGTGCCTACGTAATTTCGGTATATCGAGCCGATTGATAAGATTCGACCTCGGATTCGATTTAAAACTAGAATTTAAAGTTTTTATTTTACTTCTAAATGACAACGCAGATTGTTGCTTTTTTATTTCGATGCCTGAATAAGAAATAAAACAAAGCTATTATTGGAAGGAATTGATTTACTTCGATCGCACTCGCAATTATTCATTTAAAAGAAATCTACTTTTTAATCCACTTTTCAAACCAACTCTCACCAGACGACGAGCGATTCGAATTTGAATTCGTCGAAAAGAAAGCCCGGCGTTACGAAGCCAAAGACAAAGTTGCACCGAGCACGACGATCCGCTCGTCTATATACACGTATACATACGCAGCATAGAAGAACAAGGAGGAGGAGGAGGAGGCGGAGAGGAGGAGGAAATCTCGAGGCGCGTAATGATCATTGCACTCCGGAGGAGATTCGAGTGTTGTTACCCTTGGGAGGATTGCGGTTTAACGCTCGCGAGCAAAAGTGACATTCACGCACTGCTGAGTTACGAAAGTGAAGCCGGAATCCTGCGCGCGCGCGCGCGCGCCGCGAGACTCCGCTTTTGTACGCGCGCGCATATATATATATATATATATATGTTTGCGCGGAATTTTGCGCGCCGAACGAAGTGCCGAGAGGCTCGGGGCGGCACGAGAAAATTTCAAGTTCTCTCTCGGGAGAAGAGTGAAATCGGCGTTTTTTTTTATACGAGAGAGGAGGCAATTATCGCGATGAATGAACGAACGAAGGAAAAAGTATGCAATTAGGATTGATTGTATACAGTAAATGGACGATTTAGAATGTAAGATTTTACTTTACGGTACGTAATACATATCCATTAAAATTATGGATCGAAAGAAAGTTGACGACAATATTCGCTTCTGTCGAAAAAGTGGAATTCTCTACCTCAAAAACAATTATGCATCGGTCAAACAAAATCGTCTCGCACAAACTATATGTACACATTGCGTCGCATTCCCTTTGAGCAAGCATACACGCATACCCGTCAACGATCAACAAGACGTCCGATTACCGAAATAAGAACTTCGCGAAAACAGTCCGCCTCACGATACAGTTCGACCGATTCCGTCCGGAGAGCGATCGCCGATATAGAAAAAAAAGAGAGGCGCGAGCAAAACAGCGAGTACGAGTCGCTTATCGGCCCGGCGCGGACGCTCGATAAAGTCAGTAAGCGACAACGACGTAATTTCGGCCGCCGCCTCGCGCGTATATATATATATATATATATATACACAATCCGCCGGGGGAAGGCCGGCCTTGATCTTCGCGCTTGAAAACACACCCGCGGTATTCGCAAAAAGCAAGACACACCGCGCGCGCCGGACAAATCGTGATTAATTCGGCCTCGCCGCGCGAGAGAGAGATCTTTTTGCCGGCGGCGCGCGCGCTGCGCGGGTGTGTGCGGCTCGTGCTTGAAACTAAGTCGCTTCGGTGCCTGCGCCCGGTACACAGACGAAATTTTCTATTAAAAAATACCATGAAAACCATGATAATCGTAGGGCAGGACTACCTTCTCAAAAAAATTATTTGAAATCAGATTAAATTTTAACGTGACAACAGCACGGTAAGAATTAATTGTTACCCAATCCTAGTTAATGTTAAAATCGTGTTTACGTATTGAAAATCGAATTAAATACAGTAAATTCTCAAATTAGTGATTATAAAATATAATAAATAAATTATATTTAATAATTTTCCATTTTTATCAATAAATTATATGTTAATATTTTTTGTTACACTGAAAATTGAATTAAGGTTAGGTAGAATAGGTCGACTATCGTTTTAACGTTTTTCATGGTAAAAATTTATACCCAGCAGCGATAAAAATTTTATGTAAATATCATACGAATTTGTAATAGAATAACATTTTACCATGGTAGCATGATAAAATTTCGATATAAAAACTAATAAAATTTGATGTTATCGTACAATTAAAAATTCAAGTACGACAACCTCGCCCCGAGATTATCGTCATTTTCACGGTAATTTTAAATAGAAAATTTTGTCTGTGTAGCGTTTATTTATTTTTTTTTTCTCGAGATCGCGGTTTCGGTGAAAATGCGCTTCGCGGATTTAGGCGGGGGTTGCTCCAGTTAGGTGTGCTGTCTGTGGATAGTCGCGACTATTTGATTGTATTCAAGTACTGTTCGTTGTGGCCTAAGTAAGGCCTACCGAATGCGTCCGATTCTCCGGTTTTCGCGCTTGAACGATTTCCTCGGTCCGAGATAAACAGCGTTTCATTTCAGACTTGGCGAATGAGACCGCTGGGTGTATGATTTCGTAGATTTTAACTGTTAATGTAAAATTTTAGATTTATTGTTCAAATGTTTGCTTTACGTTATTTTAGATTATATATTTTTGAACGAAATTTTATAATAAAAATGTATTTTAACATAACCCTTGTCACGTTACGGTCAAAATTTACAAAACGTTAAACGATATGGAAATGTAATTAAAGTCAGGCATTGTCGCGGGCTCATATTTTTTGCACTTTTATATAAAAATTATTTTTATCTGGGTCGGGACGGTCGCTCGCGCTTTTTCGCCGCGACCGTCAAGGATAGAGTGGGGGAACTCAAATTTGCTGCTCCCATCGCGGTCTTATTAAGGGGTGGAGCTGCATCGGTAATTCGATCAGATCGGCAATAATTTAAATGTAGATTTATAGGAGCGTGTAAATTCTGCGAAGGATGAAAAAAAAATAACAGATTTATTGTAAATACGCGCTCGACTCGCTTGCAACGATAAATAAATCGACGACGAGTGAAAGCGAATTCGTCAAGAGAAGTCGTTTTACAAGAAATCTAGCGGGCTAAAGCAATATTATCTAAAATTCGAGTCGCGCAGAATAATAACGCAAAGTCACATGACTTCGCAATTAAGATAGTTATTCTCGGTACTAAAAAAAAAAAAAAAAAAAAAACATGTTCGCCACCGAATCAACGACGAGATCTTCTCGCGTGTATGTGCAGTAATCGTGCAAACAACAAAATAACACTTTCCGAGAAAATAAAGCGCGCGCACCACCACCCAGATTAAAGAAGCGCCGTTTCTGCTCGCAGTCCAAACACATCATCCCGCGCGACGATATGGGTATCGCGAAAAATAACCATCACAAGGTTATCAGCGCGAGTGAAATGCGACGACGGCGCTTTTAATGCACTTTAAATCTTTCGCCGAAGTTAAGAAAAATATTTTCTCAAGCGGTTATACGTTTTAATTGAGACACTCCGATAATACGACGTTACGAAGTTATTGAAAGAATTAAAGGATTTACCTCGAATATAGCCTACGATGAAGTCGAGTTGCTTAAACGAGCTTTGCTTACCTGAAACAAAAATGTACGCAAATAAATTATACAGTCTGAGAGTAGAAACATATTTAGATTTTATAAAATGTCTTTAGATACTAAAAGTATGTCTAATTCGCGCCACCTGCCGCTACCGCAAATAAAGCCCTTTTTCGCGACCCTTTCCGCGCCGTCGATCAACTTTTGTTTTAAAATCCTTTTTTCTCTCGCAAGTCCTTTCTAGTGTCGCGTTTCACGAGAGAGGGAGAGAGAGATCTGACGTAACATAATATCGCAGGGCTCTCGCGCGCCGAAGGCCCTAGACGCGCGATTTTTTTCTTTCTTTACTTTTTTCGGATGTTGAATATGTGCAGCGGCGAGCGACTGGACTCTCGTAAAGTAATCTTCCTTGCAAGGCTCGCCCGTCTGCTTTACAAAAGTGAACTATTACGCGCCTCCTTCTCTTTTCCGACGTTTCTTTTCAGCCGGATCTCGGCGCGAATTTTTTCGGGAACGCTCGAAAGGGGAGAGCTAAGAGCGAGCTCTCAAAAAAATTAATGATTGGAATTAATTCAAAACTAATGTGGGAATGCCTGTGCGTATTTTGAATTTTTCAGAATATTTCAGAATAAAGCTTGTTCTAATTTCTTATGGACAGTTCTTTCAAACTGGAATAAAAATTATAGTAAGAAAATTACTTTTTTTTTATTAATAATTACTAGAGAAAATTGAATTTAGTTGAAATATTTATTTAATTTTCTTCAAAACGAAAATAGTGTGAAAAGGTAACACCAGGTTAAAATCGCTTTTTTGCTCTTGTATTGAATATTATTTTATTATACAACTTGTAGAAAACTTGATTTAGCGCATGCATTTTTATTCAAGCTTGGGCAAAATCGAGCATTACGCATGGAACCTCAAAAATTCTATTATTTAGGACTTTAAGTATATTCCAATAACAAAATTTTTATTTGAGATTTTTAGAAAAATAAAATAATAATACAAAAATAAATTGTTATTGAAATTGATTTTTTTTAGTTAGAAGAAAGCTAAAGGCCAATAAATTGTCTTTTTATAAAACAAAATATAACCATTAAACATATGCGATCATTCTATTGTACAAGAATTCCTAATACCTCATTCGAATATGAAAATACATTTCAAATATCAGTCCTTATAAAGATACATATTTTGAAACTGCGCAAAAAGCACAGGAGCGACGAGAGAATAAACAAAAGAGCCTCCTCCCGAAAGGAAATATCGTAAAGACCGCTCGGGGGATAACCTCATTCAATGCGCGTCTCCGATAAAAATACCCGCGGCCGGCAAAGTGCAGCGATTTTATTTTGAATTCCCCCGGTACAGTAACCTTTAAAATCTATTTTTAATAGGGAACGAATCGGATATAAACCTCGCTCGGAGAAAACGCGCTCCGAGGCGCTCCGAGGCGCCCGCAAGTTTTCCACGTGCGCCGCTGCGCGACTCCCAATTACGGGACCTCTTCGCCGAGTGTTCCATCGATTTTTTTATGCACACTCGAGAGAAAAGCCACTCGAAAATCGAAACGGGCAACGCAACGATTTCATGTATGAAATACGATTTCTGCGGGTTGGGAAAGTACGTATTGTTAGATGCATTTTTTACATTGAAATTTATAAGGAGCGTTAAAGAAAAAACGATGACGCCATGTAGAAGCGCGAGGCAGTTTCGCGGAATCAAGTTAAGCCCGGTTGATCCGTAACCGCCGTATTTGGACAGCACCGATATAAAGTTGTCTCGAGGTTATTATTCAAACGGTGACAGTTGACTCTGCGCGTGCTGCAGCGCGTGGCGGTGGCGACTCCGCAGGATTTCGCGTAGGCTCTCGGTGACCTACAAACCGAGTGCCGTAAAGGGCTTCGCGTAAAATGTATATTTGATATATATTTTAGGTACTATTTCAAAGTTTCGTAAAACACGCCTCGTTTTTCTATGCGTAATTTTTTGGTGATTTTTATTTTTTGCGAAAATAAGATTTTAAAAAGAAAATCTTGCAGGATAAAGGCGAGAGACATCTGGTGCGCATAAATGGGGGGGTATAAAGGATGATAAATTCTTGGATGCTCGTGAAGTTACTGGAAAAATTCCAGTGCATCGGTAAACAAGGCACATCTTTATTCAGAAGTAAACTCTTGTTGTAATCTTTAAAATGATTTTTATGAAAATTTGAAAATTTGAATAATTCATTGTACCAAAGGAGTTATTTCATTTCTTTCATTTTATTCACATTATTTGTTTTTATTGATAATCAGAAGCCTTGAAATTAATTACATTTAAATTTGAATTTTTTCTAATTAAAGGAAAGGAGACATTTTTCCTTGAAGTTAATCACTTTGTTACTTAAAATTGATAACGGCTTTAATTATTCATGCAGACTATAAAAGAGCTATATAGTAAATCTTAATAAAGCTGAAATAATGGAAGTTAGTATTCGGGATTTCAATCTTTTAAATTGAATCTTTTAAAGCTCCCCTATAATCTATCATGATTTATCCAATGAAGTATAGCTCGAGATCTACTTCGCACCAAGAAACTTCTGTTCGGGAATCAAACTTTAATTTACTCGTAATGAACGAGTATTCGTCTAAAAAAAAAAAAAAAAAAAAAAATTCAATCCATCCTAAAACATTCCACGTGGCATAAAAGAACACTATACGATTGCATAAATTTCACGGGAGACCTTACATACTTTCTATCATTAATACCAAACTTTTTGCTCCAGCCCAAACGACCCGCTCCCATAAATAGATATTGCACGCTCCCGAGTATCGTTGCCCTTCAATATAATTAGCAATGAATCTTCTAAAAATAGCTTTAATCAACCGGCGAGAGATTTTTCAAAAAAAAATCTCCACAGGCTTACAAGCCAAACGCGTTCCCGCGCGCCGTATTTATAACATCATCCTACCTAAGCGCACTTTCTCCTCTTACCGAGCAAAAAGCTCCTCCGTACACCTATCTGTCGGCGCGAGTTTCTCCCCCCTTCTCTCGCTTCTTCTTCTTCTTCCCGCTCGCAATTACATTAACGCGCGGCCAGGAGGGATTACGTATCGATTGCCGTCGCGGATGAATTTCCGTTACGTAACGTCGTCGCGCGCGGAGATGAGTTTGTACGTGCGCGAGTGTCTTTCTCCTCTCTCGGCCGAGCGGCGTATTATATTCGCGGCGGAGATGGTGTGCATAATGACGGCTAGCGAATGCATGTAGGCCAAGGCGACGACGACGACGACGCAGCGCCGACGACGAGTAGTAGGTAAGCCTGTGAGCTCTCGGTACGCTGCTTACCGAGAGCGCCGCTCGGCCGCGGCTTGATTTTTTTCGCTGTCGTTGCCGCGCTTTGGAAATTGATAAAGATCCGAAAGAATACCGCGCGTATATCGAGGGTATTTAACGGGCGTCGGAAAATTAGAGTAAACAAATATACTGTTTCGTGCCGAAGTATTTTGCGTTGTTTCGCGGGACAACGCTGCGAGGCACGAAACGACCGCAAAACCACACACATTGTTAAATTTATACTCTTACGAGTCTTAAAACTCGAGCGCCGACCGGATTTCTAACGCTCGTACACATAATAGTCTCGCGCGCAAGTAACTTTTTCGTCTGCCGCCGCTTTTTTTTATCTTTTTTCGTTTAGCCAATTTGTACATTTCGCTTGTTTTTTTTTCTCGCCGAACCGTATAATCCGCGACGGCAAACGGTTATCGCCGCGGACTCACGCGTATATATATATATACGCGCGACGACAAAAAAATCTCCCCCCCCCCCTCCGAGAAAATTACAGTTAAATTCGAAACCGACGCCACTTGCCCGAGAGAGGCGTAATTACACGTATTACGAGCGCCGTTTTCAATAAGTCCGCCGCTGCGGCGGCGGCGGCGGCGGCGGCGGCGCGTCGAGTGTCATTGAGAGGGGCAAAAAATTTGTGATTTTTTTAGAAAGTCATTTGTGTCCGAAGGATCGGCCGACGTAACCGAGAGAGAAACGATGAAATAAATGCGGCGTTGTATTTACCGATCGTTTTATTTATTATATTCTCTAGACGCGTTGTTGGATGAATATTCGAATTGACTTTTCGAGTCCTTTTTTTTTTTTATTATAGGAAAGAAATTGAATTAAAGCCGATTTTTCTTGGCCGAAATTATAATTAGGTTTGACATTGCAAAAATAGCATCGGTAACATTTTATCTTATCGGACGGCTTCTTTTAGAAGTATTACTAAAAATTACGTTGCACTAATAAGAACCTCATTTATTAGATCAAAAGTTATAGCGGTAAAAATGTAGCTTCCAGTATCTCGAGTACCTTTCCATTAATCAGCTTCAATTATAGCCCTTAAATCTACTCTCCCATTCTACTTCAAACCCGAATAAATTTTAATAAATAACTCGCGAAACATTTGTTGACCAGAGAATTCGTCAACCAGCGCGGCCGATCGCGTCAACAGATAATACAAACGGAGAATCGCCTGCCCGGTGGGGGCGGGGAGAGGACTGCAGGTGAAAACGAGGAAATGCGCGCGCGAAAAAAAAGAGAAGCGCAAAAGAAAGCGATAAAAATATCTCCAATCAATTTGCAGTCGTTCTCTCTCGCCGGTTGTTGGCTCTGCCGAATGCGAATCGAAATTACAGGCTGCGCGCGCGTATACGCGCCGACGATTCCGGAGAAATTTTTTTTTATCCTGCACCTTCGCAAGCTCCCGAGAGCACTGCTGCTCGTCTTTTGCCTCCTCCTCCCCCCCTTCTTTCGCTCCTTCGGCGCAATTAGGATCGCCGCGTCTTGTCCGCGAAATAACAGGTTATATCGGGAGGAAACGAAGAGCGAGATTTTCTTCGACTCTCTCTCTCTCTCTCTCGCGGAGCAGAAAAAATACAAGTTTGCGCCTGAAATTTGGCCTTGTATTTTTTTTTTTTTTTTTTTTTTATGGGAAGTATGTTCAATTATATTTTTATATTGCTACAGGCTGGAGGATCGCGGTGCTGGAATCGAGTAGCGATCGCCTGTCTGGACTTTATTTTGGGTCGAGAGAGGCGAATTGCATGTAGGCAAAATATATTATTATATTTTAAATTCTCATTTTTGGCCTTTGATTATATTCAAATTGATATTTGATTTTTCGACTGTTTCGATAAAGAATCGTTTTCAAAATACTTTCTGAAAGATTGTTAAATAATTTTTTGGAATAAACAATTTTTTTTCACTCGATCATAAAGAATTTTATTGCAAAATTTATTAGAATTTATTTATTAAAATTGTTTATTTGTTTTATTTTGAATATTTTTAAACTTTTTACAAAAGTTCACGATTTGAAAGTGCTTTTTCGGAAGAAATCAAAGGTACATCCGCAGATAGCTACATTTACCTTGTAAGAAAATAATAAGCTCGTTGTTAACTCGTAAAAGTTTTTATGGGAGCCATGAAATCGAAGTGCCTACGCTTCAAAGTTTTGTATAATTTTCCTTAGAGGTAAGCTTAAATTATTGTATCAAATACCAAAAGCCACTCGGGTTTTTAGTACTACAACTATGTTCCCCGTTCGATAATCATTAACTTTAAATAATCAACGTTTTAAGTTTTGAACGTTTAAGTTTAATGCGCAATTAAATGCAATTTATTTAATTAGTTTGGCCATAAATTTTAATTTACAAGAAATTTAATTCCAAAAATCCGAGTCGATTCGAATGAAAAATGAAAAAAAAAACAAAAATAATTCCATACGTAAGCAATTAAAATTCTAACAATCTTTCCGCTGTGCCACGAAAAATGCAACCCTTCTCGTAACGTATGTCGTTTGCCTTACTCCCCGATCGAAACAAAACGAAAGGATCGTCAAAAAGCAGCGGCTAAACAAAGTGTTTAAAAAGGCATTCGGAGGCTCAAGCGCACGGAGTACCTCGCCGATCCTCTCGTCATCGTCGCTACGGTCATATCGAACGGTTTAAAAGGCGAATCTCATTACCTCCGTTTCTCGCGCTCCTCTCGCGGAACGAGGCCGAAAAAGAAAAAGAAACACTCGCGCTCAAGAGTGTAAAAAAGAAAGGAGAAAAAGAAGGCGCGGTGACGACGACGACGCTGCTTTTTCGGGGGGCCTTTCATACAACACACCGCCACGACGGAAGCGCATGAATATTTATCGGGGCCGTAAAAAGAATTCGTCGATTCGAGGCGTTTATGTGCCCGGTAACGGTAAAGACGCGCGCTCCGCGCGGCGGGGGGCGCTTTCC
This sequence comes from Ormyrus labotus, assembly GCA_035582975.1. Lineage (NCBI taxonomy): Eukaryota > Metazoa > Arthropoda > Insecta > Hymenoptera > Ormyridae > Ormyrus > Ormyrus labotus. Next base: position 13,273 of record JAWWEO010018303.1, read on the forward strand.
AGGGTAAGTTTTTGGGCGGCGTTCGCAGGTGTTCGCACTTAGGAGGTGTAAAATTTTTGTGGGCTACGATTTGTTGCGGGAAACCGATTAATTCATTGTCCCGAGGAGCCGCCGCCGCGCGAATGTTGATTAGCGCCGTGCGCGGCGAGTAAACGCCGAGGGACTACGGCTCATAAACGAGAAGCTGAATAATTAAGGTTCATTAAGACTGAAATGCTCGGTTATTTTTAGCCGTGGCCTATATGTATATAGATAGTTGTTTTCAAATGTTTTCGGTTCTCGGAACGGAGCGGTACTGGTGAGTATTCGAGTGTCGAGCGATAATTGTATTTTTTCTATGTTCTTACTTAATTGTATTAAAAATCAAGGTATCGTAACGACAGACTGTAATACTGACCCTAAAAGATACTTTCGTGTTTTCGGTAAAATCCTTCACTCCGCGCATTTTTTCTAAAGTTAGCAAAAAGCTTGAAACATCATCGAAAAATATACGAGTTTCAAGATTGAAAAGTTAAGCGTTCCTTGCAAAAAAGAAGCTCAATAATACACTCGTTCATTCGCGGAATAATGCAGCCGGCGCGATTTTGACGAAACGACAGGCATAGATAATATTATCTTAACTTTTTTAACCTTGACTCCTTCTAAATTCGACTTTCTGCATCGGAGAGCTTTATTTCTTTAATCTTCTCGACTCCGACGACTGTCAAGTCCCACACGTGCTTGACATTTAAAATCCCCCTGCCGCCGTGGCGCGCGAAGAAAAAAAAAAGAAAACTCCTAGCAGCCAATTGCTTTCGCGTTTGTTAAAATAACGCGTTTCATAGAAACGCTTCTTTCCCGCCTCGAGTTTTTTAAACGACGAAAATCCGCGGCGGTTTAAAAATATATAATACGAGAGAAAATCGAGGCGAACTCCGCCGCGGGGACTCCGGGATATTAAATATAATTTTTCCGCTAAACCGATTTGCGATCGGCGTCGACGGCATTTAAAAATATCCTTGATCCGAGGAATCCTGTCGCGTCTTTTTTTTTTTCTTCTTTTTTCGACAGCTTTTGTGTCGCGTCCCCGTTTAAAATAACGCACGAATAAATATAAAACCGTCGCTCTTTTTTTTTTTTTTTCGAGCGTCTCGCGGAATTACACCGATGATTATTCGATCGCGGAGCTGCTCGCTGCCTTATCGCTCTCGACTGCAGTGTCGCTGCACGGCATCGAAAAAACACGAATATATCTCCTGGCATCTTTTTTTATCAGCCGAAAACGTTTAATGTATCGATACTGAGCTTTATCTGGCGCGACTCTTTGCGCGAGAAATGTATATACGCTTGCAGAATTTCGTTGGACTTTGAAAGGATAAGGGGAACGTTGTTGCATCAGTTTTTGGGTTTGAAGCAATTTTTTCCACGAACAATTTTTAGCTCTTGAAATGTATGATTTTTATAAAAATTTATTGACGCTAAAGTGAAAAGGCAGCCGGATAATTGTTGTAAAATTAACGAAAAAACTAATTTAGACTGCTAATCAGTTCTCTCTCTCTCTCTCTCTCTCTCTGTCCTGAGGACCAGAAGTTCAACTTTGTACTCAAATAAAGTTGATAAGAAAAATATTTAAAACATAATTAAAATAGCTTATCATAAAAATTTACAGCTTAACGAGTTCAATCGCAGATAAAATTTAATTAGATACGAAAATCTTAAGATACACATGTATTTTTTTTTTTTGAAATCGCTTCTCCACAACCATGCACGCGTCTTTTCTTTCTAATTCTTTAAAAAAAAAAGAAAGGCATCAGTAAAATCATATAAAAGTTTTGCGCGCGGAGCGCAAAAGTTAACGCAAGCACGAAGGCACTAAAAATAATACCCAACACTTGCAGCGTGGACTAAATGCACATTTTACGCGGCTTATCGTGTATTATTTTTTTTTTCTTTTTACTTCTTACTGAATGTGAGGCAACGCCGCGCTCGATTACCGTATCAGTGGCGTAGATACAATATTGATCATTGTACCAAACCGTATGCGCGGCGTATTATATTTTTCCGACGAATATACGTTTCGAGGCGCATCCGTCGTGCGGCGAAAGAAAAAGAGTAAATTGCCCGCGCGTGATTTTTTGTTTTTTCTTTAAGTAAACCAGTCGCGAGTGAAATTCTCGTTTCGAAGATAAAAGAACGTCCGGAGTTCGGCTTTGAGAGCGTTTCCATTCGAAAAGGCAAACGATCCTTTTTTTTTCTTTATACTCGTAATACTTTAAAAAGCCGCGCGCGTTGCTCGAAAGCGAAAACTCGCGCGGGCTCTGGGCAAAGTAGGAGATGAGCCTCCGCGAGAGAAAAAAAGTTTCCAAGCTTATCAGTCGCTCGCGGCCTAAAAAACAGCCGAGAATATCGATGACCCCATCGAGCGCAAACTCTCGCCGAAACGAAGAGAGCAAACTGCGCGGAAAGTACAGAAAACGTCTCTCTCTCTCTCTCTCTCTCGCGAGCACGAGGAAAAGCATATATACCTGCGTGACAGTTGGCGTTCTTCCTCGGCGTCTCCACGTCGGACTCTTCGTCATCGGGTGGCCGCCCGGCTGCTATATATATATATATATATATATATCTATCTCTCCTCTCAAAAATAGGTACGACCCGCAGCACTGTGCACTCTCTCTCTCTCTCTCTGCCACCTCCGCTTGCCTCTCCCTGCGCGCGCGCGCGTGCTCTCCCTTTTCCCCGATATCTGGCCTGATGGCCTGGCGGAGGCTCACGTGCGGCGCAGCCCTTTTTCGGGGCTACGGGGTCAGAGAGGTCGTGGACTCGGCCGCCGGACGGTCAGCTGAGTCGACTGCGCATATCTCCGTGGGGTCCGCTCCTGTCTCGGGATGCGCGTCCTCGCACCGTGGAGGAGGATGTCGCTCGTCTATATCCGCACTCTCCGGAGTCTTGCGACCCAATATATATTCCTCGACTGGACGGGGATCCGTCTTGCGCGCGCGCCTCTCTCCCTTACTTTTTTCTCTCTCACTCTCAGCGATAACGGACGACTTTCGCTAGAGCAGCAGGCGAGGCTCGCCGGTGCATTTCCTCGCTGGCGAACAAGTGGAGGAGCAAGGGTGAGCGGGGCAGCAGCGGCAGCAGCAGCAGCAGCGGCAGTCGTCGTCGTCTCGTCGCCTCGTCCGCTCGGCTCCTCTCATCTCTCTCCTTATCTTCCGCGCGCACCAGATTCGACTCTCCCTTTTTACTCTACTTTCTTATCGCGCACACTCTCTCTCTCTCTCCGCTCTCCGCTCTCTTATCAGCGTGCTCCTTCGAGACGCAATTTTGTAACTGCCTCTCTGTACCGTGCTCTTCTATCTATATTTATCAACAACAATTCTCCTATCTACGGATACGGGCTGCTGCGCGCGACCGTCTCTCTCGGGGAAAAAATACAATTGCATTACATCCGTCGACCCTCCCGAGCCAGCGGAGCGGAGGGCTCTCTCTCTCTCTCTCTCTCTCTCCCTCCGAAAGTCGGTGCACTGCGATCGAGCGTATATACACGAGTGGAATATCGCGCCTCTGCCTCCCCGTCGGACGGCGCTGCGAGAGCCAAAGGTATATATATTATTATTATAATATTACCACGCGTCCACGCGCACCAATCCAGAGCTTTTTTCGGGCTCGAAGCGAATATATATATTATATTATGCCCGCGGTTCTCTCTCGCGCGCGCGCGTGTTTGGCCTGAGATCGAGACGAGGGGGCGACCGACGGAGAAGGAGATGCGCGCGACACCGCGGTTCGCGCGCGACTGATTTCCTCTTGGACTGGGCGCGCGCGCGCAGCAGCAGCAGCAGCACCAGCAGCAGCAGCAGCGGCTACAGCCCCGAGAGACGGAGCGAGTGCGTGCGAATGCGCAGAACGGACGACGACGCCGGCGGCGGCGGCGGCGGCGAGAGAGTGAGCGGGGCGAAAACGAAACCGAAACTCACTCTCTCTCTCTCTCTCGCTCTTTCCCTCCCGCTCGCTCGCGGCGACGACTACGGCGGCTCGGCTCGGCGAGCCTCTTTTCACTCTCTCGCTCGCGACGGCCGTAAGGCTGGAGCGGACTGCTCGGGATGCGTGCGCGGGATGGAGGCTGTGGGCTACTGGATGGCGAGGATGTCCCGCCGAGGAGGAGCGCCGGATTCGCGTGCCGGAGGAGAGCCGAGTCCCGACGGGGGCGACGCTTTTGTTGCTCTGGTTTTTTATTCGGTTGGCGTATGCTTATAAAAATGTACCGCAAAAGAGGAGAGCCGTGAAATTCGAGCTACAACGTACCCAACGAGCGCCGTGTCGCTCTTGTGCCGATTGCCCGCCGGAGGAATCCTCGGCGCGATATCGGAAACATTTTCATTCATCGAAAGTTCGAATTGTTCCGGCTGATGGTTTCCGGTGGCTCGTGCCTGGTTATACAGGCACGGCAATAGCGGAATGCATCGCTCGACGATTTAAGCACTCGCTGTCTTCATTTAGAACGGGTATTTTCAGATAAGCCACGCGGTTACGCTTTCATAACTCGCTGCGGTTTTGTCCGCGCACTTATCGGTAATAGAAATAAGTCCGTAACGCAATTAAAGCATACACGGCTCATTCCGATTCTCGGCTTCGAGACGAAATAATAAGACATTTTTTTGATCGAGCGTAAATTAAAATTTTTTACGTCGACTCGTCAGCATTTTCGGCTTGAAAATTTTGAGATAATTTAAAAAATCATTACGCGCATTTTCGCATACTTCAACGCTTAGAAATGTTTGCGAGCCCGCGACTCGGTGTCTCGTTGTTTTCTTTGCGAGAGTTACCGTCCAGTTTTGCTCTGATGGTTATTTCAAGTCTCATTTCAATTCGTTTTATTTCCCGACGATGTGAGCTCAACGTATATATCTGGGTTTCTTTCCTGAAACTGAGGTGCGTATCTTTATTTTTCTGACCCAATATTCCGAAAATAATCTCAATCGTCCAATTGCGGAATTTGTGCCCTTAACAAAACATCGTTTTTTTCTGTTTTTCTTTTTTTCTTTTGTTTTTCGAAAAATCTTTTTCAACTTTTCAGAAAATTTTCAATTTCCCCCCATTGAAATAAAACTGTACTATACGATAAGATAAAAAAAGAAAAGCTGTCGGATAAAAACGACGAAAAAACTGAGCGCCAGATGGCAAGACTCTCTCGGAGTGCCTCACAAAATAATTATTCACAAACGATACGTAACGAAGATCGTATGAATACATTTTCTCGGCGACATAAATTTTCAGGTCGACGACCCGCGCTCGGCTCGCGCCACTGCACCTGTATATATTACTCTCGGCAAACAGCACCCCGCCGAAGCCTGGCTCGAAAATTTCGAAAGCAGCCCATCGCTCGATCCTCTCCGTCAGCCTCGTTGCTCGAAAATGTTTACCCGAGGCAACAAAGTATAATAAAGCACGCTCCGCGTTCCATTACTCGCGATATCCATCGATCATCGCCGCGGGAGGAGCAGCGCGCACACACACCTACGAAACGCACCGATTTCCATACTCGAAAAAAAACAGCTCTCCGCGACCGCACCGAACTCCGAGAGCGAACTTTCTCCGCGCGGCGACTAAAATAAAAGCGGCCGCCGCGCGCGCGTGTCCACCCACGCGACGCGGCTCGCGCCCCATTGATAATAAACCGCGACATACCGGCGGACCGGCCAAAAAAAAAAAACACAGAGAGAGAGCGGCCCGAAAAATACGCTCTTTCGCGCCTAGATGAAAAGCGACCGCCGCCGCCGCCGCCGCCCCGGTGGCAGGTAATGGACCGTGCCCGACGACGATAAGCGACCGTATATATACGAAGAGCGCGGCGTTTTCACGCGTCGGCGCTCCCGGCTATTGCTCTCTCACTCTCTCTCTCTTGCATCCTGACGTCAGCCTCCATTAGAACCTCATTTTTGACCTTAATCGCGCGGGGCCCCGCGCGACGATAACGCGCGCGCACGCCGATACGGCTCGCAGGGCTCTCCGACTTAGATATATTCTTTCCGGCGGCCGATTAAAAAAGGAAAAAAAAAAAGGAGAAAAAAAGAATAACAATCGCCGCGGAGCAGTGAACTGCGCGGCAGATAATAAGCGCGTCGCGCGATGGGATTGTCCGTTGGGGGTGTTATCCGATTTAAAATAGCGCATGGAAACTTGACGATTAATCGAGTTTACGTATGTAACGGGGCGCGCGCGGAAGAGCGGACGATAAATTTGAAGTTGCCGCGTTTTCGTGGAGTATATACACTCGAACGGAGCGACGCAAATAACGAGAGACAATTATATCGGCCGCGTTTCCCAAAACAAAATAACGAACATCAGCCTTTAAACGCGACGCACCGACAAATATTTAATAACAGCCTCTAACTCTAATCAATGGCGGAGTCGTATACAATTGCGCTCTCTCCGGCTGAGCAAACTGTTTTAGAACATATGTCCCCGTCGAAGCTGCGCGGTGCACCGCGATAAAATCGACGACTTGGCCATGTGACGCCGCCATATGCCGCCGCCTCGGTAAAATAAATTTTTTGAACTAGCATTGTCTTGGTAACGCGCGCTTTATACGACCTTCTAATATATCCAAAACGCTATTGTACTCGGTTAAAATTGCGAGAGCGCGAATTCAAAATATTTTTGCGCGCGCTCAATTAACGCCATCTGCCGGTTTTGCGTGAGCGCGCGGTATTTTGGGAATAACTGGGCTTCGGGTCGAGGAGCGCGTGAATATGCTTTGGGTGAATATTTTATGTTTTGGGCGCTTTTCGGTGACTTCGATGTGCACCCGATAATTATGTTTGACAATGGAAGTAAACTTTTTTAATGGGACTTGGTATTTCCTTGTTTATTTACTAGTGATATTTTAACATTAGAATTTATAATTTCGTTAAACAGTTATGTAACTGTTGTAATCCTTTTCAAAAACATCAATCACCGTTTAAGTAATGATCCCCAATGTCGATGCTTTGTACACAATGAATATATAGTAAAGCAACATTTTTCCTCAATGTTTTTTTAATGAATTTCTAACTCACATTCCGGTTTTCTAAAAGTTTTAATGTCCCTTGCCTTTTGAAACTTCTTCGCTTATCATTGAAGTTTGAAGTTAACGATCATCTCTCCTTCAAACTTAAAATTACGAAATCGAGACGTAAGACATTCTGTTATCAAATTAATGTTAAGCATAGAAAATAGATACGAAAGATGATGAAATATGTACCTTACAAATTCTTCGCTGCATGTAGTTATCCTTCTGCAGCTGCCGGATTATCTGAAAAAATATAATGAGAATTGTGTTTATACAAATATTTACAATTACATGGTTTTTAAAGATAAAATTTAAATTTCCACGTCAGTTTTTCCCCGCAATAAAAAGCAAATAAAAAAACTGACAATCGCGAATATCAGTTTACAATGACGAATGCACTCCTCAATAGTGAGACTCAAAATTTTGTAATCTCAAAAGAATTTCGTCATTGATCAATTTCTCAACTTGTCGCCCCAGTCGTAAAAAGTCTGTGTATATGAAATTGCACGCTGCGGCGTAACAATCGACGCGACTCGGCATAATTCACACTGAATCAATCGAGCGATCGTCTTCGGTTACGCCATACAAATTGACCGGAAAAATAAATGTTTTAACGGCGCTTTATTATCTATCGGCGACCGCAAATTCTAGCAGCAGCAGGCCGCCTTCGCGCATAACGATTTGACGATCGATTCTCGTTTGTCTCCCGCAATTTCCGCGACTTTGTCGTGCCTCACTTGCGTAATAAACTTCAGAAACTTTCTCGCACGCAACAGTCGAGCGTGTTTGGATAGTTTTCAAAGACACACGCGGGGAGCGCGCGGCTGCTGACTTGATGCCTGTGGAATGCGATGGGTTGTGTCGGGTGACCGCCGAAAACTTTTCGTTCTATTGTTTGAAAATTAGCATTCCTTCCGGCGAAAGTGGAACGTATCGGGAATAATATCGGGGATTTTTTTTGAAAGAAATGTGTGTCTCAAAAGTATCTCGCGAAGAATATCTGACGGAAACGTTGTACATACACCGTTTATTGTATGTCTGCCTTTTTGTAATAAGATGTGACAGTAGCTTTTCATGTATATCTGCTTAGATCATAAAACAAAAATTTTCCTTTTTTCATATTTGACGTTCGGACTCTTCCAAATACTTATCTCCTTTACTTAAAGAAAACAAACTTAACAGTTCGCGTTATAAATTTTTTCATAGGGCAATTTAATTATTCTTCTATATAACATTCATCAACAAATTAAAAAACTTTACTTATATACATATTAAACCTTCGTTTGTAATTGTTGCAATAGCAAGTGCAAAAATTAGCTACAACGTTGATGCAAAAACTTGAACCAGGTAACACTTAAAAAAAAAAACTATATAAGAGTTCAGCCAAAATGTCAACCTTCTTCAAAGGCTTATAATTATTCCCAATCCGCCTCAAATGGTAATCGCGCGCGACGGAGATCGGCGAAACTCGGACGCGGAAGCCGAAGCCGGGAGGGCGCGCGGAAAATTGGCAAATGCCTCGGGTCGATTCGGCGAAGTACTCCGGTTTCTCGCGCGTCGACGCGGCCGCCTTCGATATTTCCCGCGAGAGAAATGTAGTTCTGTCGCGCGGTTGGCGTGTGCCCCCCGATGGAAGACAGTCGCTTCGTTCCGCGCATCGGACGCTCGGGGTATAAAGGTTGGGTAATTCGACGTTTTCGCGTAAATTAGCGGCTGTTTCTTAGGAGGGCACTGACGAATTTTAAATTTAACAAACCAGAAGCTGAGATATTGAGGTACAACGAATGCTTATAGATTTATCGTCGAATTTTATAGATTTCAACGATAAATCTATAAACAAGTGAATATAACTTTACCGGTTTTGAAAATACCCTAG
>JAWWEO010018314.1:0-22177 GCA_035582975.1 Ormyrus labotus
TAGGTAACTAGGAATTAAAAATACCTATTTTTTACTTTCCTGGCCAATTTTGATACTTTTATCTCTACCAGGGGAGAACTGAGTATTGTTTGAATGAGGTTCATGTCAAGAAAGTATTATTAGTATAGTATTAGAAGATTTTTAAGGACTTTTTTCTAATTATAGAGTAATCCAATTATTAAATAATGTTATATGTATTTATGTGCATGTTCGTTGAAGTCTACATGAAAACTGATTTTACTGTTAATTTAGATCTGTTTATAGCAGCAGTACAGTTAAAAATGTAATAAAAATGAAATTTTTAATTAATTTAATTAAATTTAATTTAATTTAATTTTTCATATTTAATTCGTGTAAATGTTTTCAGACTTCGTTATCGGATAATACGTACTTGTTATTTCTTCATTTAATTCGATGTCTTATATGAATATAATAAAATTTATAAAAAATTAATTCAAATATTCAACCGGTCTAGAGAAAATACGAAAATAGGCATCATTCAGATTCTCATTAAAGACAAAAACTTATAAATAATTTTGATAGACACATTGAGATTACGAAATATAAATAAATTGATTTAATTTTACTATACGTCGTCGACGATCCTCGCCTCAACTATGTCAAGCGTACCCCGGAACATCGTCTCGTATTTAAAAATGACAAATTGGGTGTCGTAAAGTGCTGCTACAATCCGCAAGTAAGGACTGACTGTAATTTGGTCTTTTTGGACGAGACTTCCAGCATACTGAAGATCAAATATTAATTAAGCCAAGTTAGTTTGATTAATAATTTTAAGTTTAATTAGTAAACATAATTGTGATAGTAGAATTGGAACGATTTTTAAAGCAAAAATTGACCAGTTTCTCAAAGTATACTAAAAGTTCCAAGATAAGGGCTTATTGTTACTAGCCAATACTTGTTAAATTTAACGTCAAAACATTAAATTTCTACCAGGATGGATTTCGCGCCATAAACGTACATCGCTCTTTTTTCGTGACGTCTATTATTTGCCTAAATATTATTTTACGCATAAAACTGCAAATAAAATTCAAAATAAACTCGAACGAATCCGAGCAAGAATAATCCATATTTTAGCGCACCGACACATCCATATTCAATGGCCCGTTACCCAATCAGAAATCTGTCAAAACCTGATACCCCGATAGTACAGAGACCATTTCTACGCCACTCGAAAAATCAAAGCAAGTTACATCATCGCCAAATGGAAGCATCAAAGCGAAATCAAGAGCGTTAACGAATTTCCGCGCGTCGCCTCTCATCAAGCCGCGCGTCATCAGCGTCATTAAAGCTCGCGGTTCGAGGAAGCAAGCAAAACACAAAAAAAAAGAAAAAAAAAACAGAAAAAAAGAGAAAGCGACGGATTCAAAGAAGAATCCTCTCTCCGCTGGTCGCGTCGAAAATGCGCGCGCGTTTGCGTGGGAGCGAGTGGCGAGCTGCTGCTCCGAGCAGCAGTAGGGAGGGGGGTGGGGGAGGCAAGGGGCATGCGCGTCATCCAGGGGTGTAGGACAGCTCTCGGAGGTTAGTCTGCCCACAGCACTACGCCGCAGCGCATGTCGCCCGGTGCTCGCGCCCCCCGACGACTCTCTCTCTCTCACCCCCTTGTCTGTTATATCGACACGACTGCGTGCGTAGCGCGCGGACACAGCGCGACTTTTGAAATTTCGAGCGCGCCACGGGCACTCCGGGCTCCTCTCCGACCGAGAGAGAGATACACCATCCCGATGAGACACGTGTGAGTTCCGTGTGCCAGTGTTTATGATCAGTGAGTGAGCGGTATATTTCGCTTGCTTCGTGGACCCCGTCGTGGAGAGTGAGATCAAACTGGTGACCCGTAGAAACTGTCGGGCGAACTCGTAGGATCTGAGTGTATATATATATATGTAATTATATATGTGCGCAGAGTAAGGGAAAAGTTTCGAGGCGTCGATTTACGGAAGCCGAATGTTTTGACTTGCGGCTCGACGCGATACATCAAAGTGCATTCCCGGCGACGACATGCTGCGAGCACCGGAGCAGCGACGGCCACGTTCCGAGACTTGGGGAAACTAGTTCGAGGCGGCCGTGGAATGCCAAGGATATGATTACTCAGGTAAGCGCACGGGGATCTATCTTAACCCGAGACTCGCTGCTGTTCCAACAGAGATGACTGATTGCCCGGGAGTCTTGTCTTCCCCAGAGGGAGGGAGGCCTCCCGCCCCGATTGCTAAGGAGATTAGCTGGGAGGTGTTTCTTTTGTTTTGTCAGGTGCTTATTGGAAACTGGAGCGATGGTGCGCCTCCTGCCAGGAGTTTGCGGCCGAGCTTTCGGTGCTGAGCGAAAGTTGCGGGAGGGTACTTTGATACTGGCAAGTTTGTAATAGGCTGGCGGGACGATTTGATGCTGAGCGAAGTTAAACTTAATAAATGATTATTGTTTATCTTGAGAATTTTTACTCGCTCGACAATGTTATAAAAGTGGAAGTTTCAAGTTGGAAAGATCGAAACAGTAAGCAGGGTATCGCTTTTCTTTTGCGTGAACGCGGGAGTGCCTTGAAAAATGAATTTTTTGACTGACGCTTTTGAAAAACGAACATTTATCATTTAAATTAGAAGGAAGTGGATGTAGGTGGAGGCGGAAACGATTAGATAAGGTGAAACAATGCGTTCTGTTATTGCTAACGACATCCTACGATGACACAGTTTTTAATTACCCATAAAATGTCGTTTTATCTATAATATTTATAAAACTATTAATCATTCAGTGTTTAATGCAAACATCGAATGTAAATCACTATTGGAAATTCACTAATCATTCTGCATCTGTTAGTCTGCGGTCAATGTCAGCAATATTCTAGAATTAGTATTGACAGAACATCCATTTCGCTGTTCATTTACCAGCGTAGTTTTAAATTAAGCCGGAAGTTTACGATATTTGCTGTTGTATATTTATGTAAGCACATGTTTGCCACTCTAATTCGTAATTCGGCGGAGGAACGGCGTTAATTTATTAATATCAGACGGCTATTATCACATCAGCGTTTCATGGGCCATTAGTACAATTTTGAAGTAATGGTTCATTTATAAACATTGCATCACGACTCTGCAGCAAGCTGCCCAGTAATTTCAAACACAGATTTAGAGCGCGCTTCTTGCTGCATTATTTATTGCTCTGCTTATTTAAACAGAGTTCAAGGTCCGCCTGCTATTAAAAAAAAAAAAAATTTTTTCATTTTTTTCGTTCGCCCGCCTCGACGCGGCCAAGAAGCGTGAATGTTTTATTACCGGGGAAAAGGGAAAAAAATGTGTATTTTATGAAAACGTTCCATACACCGCTGCTGATACTTCTCCCTCTATACTGGCGATTGTCTCCAGTATCTGCCTATGTATGCGCGTGAAACGGCGGCTCGGGAGAATGACATGTAAAATTTACACGGGTCGATGGAGAATCTACATAAGTTTATGCAAGATCCGTATGAGCCTATGTAAATTTTACTTAACTTTTTCTCTACCCCGGCGAATAAAAGCGAAATCTATTTCGTGCGCAATGCTCCTGAGCACCGTTGCGAGATAAAACGGTGTTTAATGTATGTAAGGGCCAATGGACAGTGATAAATATTGCAGAGGGTTAACAGAAATTTCTTTTGCTTTATTTCTTGGCAGTTTTTTCTTTGTCGATATCGCGTTCGCGCGTTTACAGAGACGCGGAAGAATTAGGCAATAAAGCTTAATGTTCTATTGTCGGATAGAGACGGAAGACGATTTTGCGTTTAATATATCCCGTTCGTCGCTAATTGAGAGGAAAATTTAATTTTCATGAAGACAGATTTGCAATAAAACGAATGCAGGTCATCTTGATCACATAGTTTTGAAATAAAACTAAATCTTTTTTTTTAATCCGCATATACCAATTAGATAAGTAAAAAACGTATTTTAAAGTTATTTTTTCAAATAAAAGATTTTTTGACTCCATCATTTCGAAGCCCAACTTTTGCAAACTATTAATTATCATTTGGTAATATTAGCTTAATATTGGGCAGCTAGTCTAACATCGACCTGATATTGGTCCGCTATCCAAACATCACGATGTATACTGTTGGCACACTGGTAGAGCAAGCAAGAGGAAGCCATAGATAGATAGAAATTCGTTTATTTGTAATTTGAGTAGAAAGGTGGTATATCACAAAGAGGTAGAGGGAGAGAGAGAGAGAGAGAGAGAGAGAGAGAGAGAGAGAGAGAGAGAGAGAGAGGCGCAGCTAAAACTGACCTGATTTTGAACAATTACTTCTTTCCGAGGCACCTTCTTTCCTAAATCTACCGCCTTTTTATCTTCCTTTTCAGGCGAAAGATCCCCGTAGCGAAAAATTCCCGGCGTCGCATCCCTCTCTTTTATTTTGCGCAGAGGCCGCGGGGCGTTAAATTTCACATTTATCTATCGGCTCTTTTTCGCATTTTCGTTCGGGAGGCGCGAGAATGGATGCGGGAGAGGAAGAAGGAAGGAACGAATGCGCGAGGCCCTCGGAAAAATGCGCGAGCTTCGATGCTCTCCTCCTTTATTTTTGCGGTTCCCCCTTTCTTCCCGGTGGGTTCCAACTGTATCTTTTTCTTTTTTGGCCTGCACAGTCGACTTTGCAGTTACATTGATTTGGAATTTCGAGCTGAGAATTCAACGAATATCGTTGGATATGCTTACTTAGACTCCATGGATATTGGAAACAAACATCTAAAACGCCTTTTATTTTAAACCAATTTAGTTTTTGTTAAAGCTGAAAGTAAAACATTTTGGATAAAAAGAAGTAAATGAGTAATACGAAAAGCTTAATTGTACAAAAGAACTAACTTGATAATGAAATAGACTGAAGATATAAAGTAAATTACTGGATTTAAATAGTTTTATTTTAGAATTAGTTAGAATTAAGTATCAAAGAATAGTGATATCATAGATTTTCTGTTTAATATTTATTCATTACAAGCTTTAAATGTATAAGCTTTAGTAATAAAAATAAAAACTGTGATTACTATTTTCCTTCAGTAGTCGATACATAAATAAGGGCATCATAAACATTTTTGAGTAATTCATATAATTCACAAAGTTAATCTGTAGGTACCTTAGTGTACATTTTAGAAGGCATAAATTTTAGAAATGTCGCAAAAAACAAAACTTGCACAGTAGCTGCTGGGCAAAATATCTTCATGAAATGCTTTTGAATTTCATTTGCAAAATTTATCTATGTAGACCGACTATACAGATTTACGCTGCAACTAAAATTCAAAAGCTCTCTCCGCGAAATGTTTTGCCCGTTGACCGCTTGAAATAAAATACTGCTGTAATTCTCTGCACAATTACGACAAAGAAAACTGAATTATTTCCTAATTCCTCGACTTCTTTTAACCTTGTTTAATTTACACCTCTTTTCTTTTGAAAATGCTGTATTATCGCGCTCGCTTCTTAACAATACCTGCTTTTCCAATTCGCGTTTTAATCAAACACTTTAAATTTAATGGGCTCCGCGAGAAAAACTACCCTTTTACATCCGCGCAGCGAGACCAGAATACTCGATGCATTACAGGGTTTTTACGTCAAAACGAAAAAAATACCAGCCTTCTTACTTGCGATTACATTTAAAGTTACATTCGTTCCCCAAAGTTAGCAATCTCAGAGAATCGCGTGTAATATATTTTCTAAAAAGGACCGTAGATTGAACAAAAATCGCCTGATGTAAAGCAAGCTGAGTAACTCGGTAAAACTAAAAAAAAAAGTTCTCTCGTGCAGGTCGGCTCCTCTCTCTCTCTTCCGCTCTCGAATCCTCCTCAAAAGGATTCATCTCCGAAATCGAAGCGCCGCGCAGCCGTTTTAATGCAGTTACAGACAGCGGCGCGTAAAAAGGGATTGCCGATCGAGAGGCAGAGAGCCCCGAAAAATACGGTGAAAAGCGAGCGAAGAACACGAGTAGAGCGATCCGTTTTCATTCCGGCGGGTAATTTCGAGCGATTGCCCCACAGTCATCGATCTCTCTCGCCGCGAGAGAGGGAGAGAGAGAGAGAGAGAGAGTAACTGTTGGCTACTCCTACCACCAGGAAATTACCACACGAGGCCAGCCGCCGTGTTGCCGACGACTTATCTCACTTTAGGCGGCTGTATTGACGCGCTAATCACGCGACTGCGCTCGCGGCGTTTCGCGCGCGGGAAAAGGACGAAAGATTGCCCCGGGTAATTAGGGAGTCGAGAATCTTTCAGCCCCCGCTGCCAAGCGCTTTTCATCGGCGATGAGAGAACGCGGCGCTTGAAAATTGTGTCTCTCCTTTTTTTTTTTTTTGTTGCGCCTCCTGCCTTTTCGAGCGTTCGTTCCCTCGAATTTTGAGCGAGTGGGTGCATTCGCGCGACGGGTAACGTAATCGTTCTCGAGTTTTCGAATTTCGCTGGAAGTGATTTTTGAAGAAGACATTCTTGTGCTGTCGTTGTTCGCGAAATGGTAGTTTGGAAATTGATGGAGAGAAATTTTGCCTCAATATCTTTCTTTATAAGCACAACCAAATTTTCTTTTCTATATAGCATATTTTTGCAATTTAAAAGATCATTTTTAAAACGTCGCTTTTGTGTAAACATCGTCGAGATGCAATATCGCAAAGTTTACTTTTTACTCAGTTTCTTATTTTGCAAAAGATTTTTATATTGGATATAAAAGTTTTATCTGTTAAAAAATAGTAAAAGTTTTAGTGTTATAAATTGCTATTCGCGTGATTAGCATGAAATGAATTTTCATAAAATACTAAGTTTTAGTGTTTTGGACAATAATAAATTGTAAATAATAGGACACTTTTTCATTTTGGCAGAATACTGTTTTATATTACTATTTTTATTCAAAATTAAAAAATATTTTTCTCTTTCATTATCTGAATTATCGTGGAGTATAAAATCCATGCTTAAGAAATTTAAAGTGTGTTTCAACTTCAGAATGAAGGATTACTTCAGTAATCTTTTATTACTTAAGCATGTATTATAATTTAGATTATGAAGGATAAAAATAATTTTCAATTCCAAGCAAAAATCAATATTTTTAATACAGAAAAGTATTCTGCTAAAACGAAAAAGTTACAAACTCTTTGCTTTTGTTTTCTTTCTAAATAGACAGAAACTTTTTTCTGACAAAAGCACAATTTTTTGTATTACAAAAGGGGCAGAGTTCTAGTTCATAAATTTTAAAAATTCCAAAGGAAAAATTATCTGGTTTATTTTTAAGTATGCTTTTTGGTGTTCTAGCATACATTATTTTGTATAATTATATTGATATAATTCATCAAGAAAAATGTCTACTATAACGTTATTATTAATGTGAAATAATTATGAATATCAGGTTTACTATAATAAATGAATTAAGATAAGATTAACGTGTAATTAAATAGTTTTTTTTCTGTCTTTTAATTAAAATTTATCGTTTGAAGAAATCCACAGTTCTGATCTGAAGTTTAAAGAAGTCCATAAAATAGGCAAATATTAAATAGAGCACGTTTAAATTTAGATTCCATTAATATAACATTTTCGGGCTGTTTAAATGGACTAAAAATGAAATCCAAGGGTGTTCAACGACAATGAAAATTACTATCGCAATTTCTGCGAGCACGGATCTGTTTTGAGCTCGGAACTTAACTATGATAATTGAATTCCAGATGCAGGAGAATTATCATACCGAGTAAAATAACTTTGACGATATGAAAGCCGCGTTGATTCACAAAACGAAACTATAGCGGCGCTTATCATCGTTTCGTAACTATAAATTACAAAGCTTAATCGTACATCTTGCAAGGCATTGCGATGAACTCGTTTTCTATTAAAATGTAATTCTAATGACTTTACATAGAAATTTTTAAATTTAATATCTGATGGCACAATATAGTTTTAAACTATTTATAAACGATTTATTTATTTATTTTACAATTGTATGTAATAAAGCAAGTAATACATATCGATTATATCAAATATTCAAAAGTTTTTAAAGCATTGTTAATTGGTTGAAACCCACATTCATCTGTAAAACTGTAAACCTTTTTTACTTTTAAAAAATGCAATCCAAATAAACGTTTCATAAAGGGACCGAATCAATAAGTATCCATTCAACCCTGCATTCGCTTTAATCATACAGCGCATATCCTTTAATAAAACAACAATGCAGATATAAAAAGGTATCGCGGGATCGTTAAATTTTTGGGTAACTCTTATGCGAATTGGACGCAATCCAATGCGACATTCAATTGAAGCTAGAAATGTAGGCCGAGCGCGTACGTAACAGCCCCCTCCTGCATAAAATATAAACTGATTATTGCACTTTTAGTCCGAAATAAATCGTCCGCCAGCCGACAATCGGAACCTCGTCCACTCTGGGCTCCGGGAGCAATGCAGTCTTGTATACTAGGCAGCAGTTACAGCCAGGGACGAAAGGCAATCGGCGCTTTGGTTCATCGAATTTCGGCGGATGAACCGAGAGAGAGAGAGAGAGAGAGAGAAGCGCAGCAGCGGCGCGCAATAATGACTGGTACGGCCGCCACCGCTTCGCGGATTAGCATCGAGGCATTTAACTGTTCAATTGAATACACCGGAAGAGAGAGGGTAGGGGAGGGGAGAAGGGAGAGAGAGAGAGAGAGAGAGAATCCTGACGACCCATACTAATCTCTCATTATTACACGCTCCGATAACAATTAATGACGTTTCGTTGGAGACCTGCGCGGCCGATTCCAAATGAAAATTGGCTGCTTAAATCGTCGGTGCGTGGACGCGGGCAGATACGCGGCAGCAGCAGCAGCAGCAGCAGCGACAAACCCCCGTGACTTTCGATTAACGATAACGCGCCTCCGCTCCCGATGCTGGCCGTCGTTAGAATTCCCTCGGAAGCATCGGAAACGATTATCGCGCGGCCGGGCGGCTCGCGGATGTCGACGGTTATAATTTCGATTTGCCCGAATATCTCACCGCCGCGCGGCGAGGGCGAAGAATTTTGCGCCGATTAAATTTGATACGTCAGCGATTGGATATCGCGGGGAGGGGGGGGGGGGCGTTGCGACGATTCCGCTGTTAATGTAGCACTAATTAAGCGGCCGATTTGGATTTATGCGGAGGCTCTAGCTTTGGATCAAGCGCTATGCATTTGATTTGCTCGATGGATATTTTCAGATGCACGCGTGAGCCGATTTGGGTTTATAAATTATGTTGATCTTTAGGAATGTGTATGTAAATTTGCACTATCCTAAAAATTACGGAGGAAAATTTTCTAATAAAAATTACAATAGTACCTTTTAATTTGATCACAGACTGTAAAAATCTAAAAAATTACCATGTTCTTAGTAAATTTTGAGGGTCTAAATATGATAATTTATCATTGACCTCGTAAAATTTACTAGAAACTATGATCATTTTTTAGATTTTTACAGTCTGAGAACAAATTAAAATGTACCATAGTAATTTTTACTAGAAAATATTTCTCCGTGTACATATTGGTATACAGTACAGTAATTTTTAATACATTTCTCTTAGTGAAGGCCTTAATTTATGTTAATTTAAAAAAAAAAGAAAAGATTAATAATTTATGTATAACAAAAAAAATATATATTCTAATCGTTTGTAAGTAAATAATGCTGAAAGAAAATTCAACTATTAGAGTAACAAAATCCTGAATCCATTCCTGTGAAATTTACAAGTGACTTCGTTATATTCGAATACAACCTAAAGATATACACTCTAAAGTCTTGCACTCTTACTGGTATTAACGTCTGCAGTTACGTGTCCTGAAATTACAGCTAAAAGCTTTCTCCTTACTAACAACGAGTTTTCCGTTGTAACGGGAGTTCTCGCTAAAACACAATTTGTTATGAGAAGGAGAAATTATCTGGAAGACAAAAATCCAAGAAGAAAGTCGAAAATTAATGCTACTCTAATTCGTTATTTTAACATATTACAGATACTCGTATATATATTATTTAATTACTTTCAAACTTGCAACATTAAAAATAGTCATCAAGACTGACAAGAAATATAAATATATTTTCAGCAAAAAATGACTCCCTGCACAGTTAAAATAAAAAAGCGTTACGCGCGCATATAAATACAATTAATCACTCACGCTACGATCGCGTGCGATTACCTTAGTTAATTCAATCCCTTTAAAAACCCAGGAGCGCGTCTGGCTTTCGGTGATATCATCCGCAGTCGATCAATGAAGACGGCGCTTACCTTGCTAACCTTCTTCAATCATTTACGCCTTTATAAAAGTTGGCTCGTCCGACCAGTCGAGCTCCGCAGTGAATCACATTTAGCTTAAAAATAAAATTTCATCGCCGATTAATAAATAGCCGAAGAACCGAAATAGTCACCTTGAGAAAGCGACGCATCCGGCCTGCGGTTTTACTTCGGGGCTCGACGAGGTGACATCGTCTGTACGCGCGAATGCCGATGCCGTCAGTCTTCGACATCTCGGATATTTCGTTTCGCGGATGTAGGGTGAAGAATCATGGTAATCCTTATTGGACCGCATTAGCCGTAATCTCGGCGGCGCGTTAACTGGGCTTTAACCTGCGGATTTTCCGCATTAGCGCCCCGCGCGAAAGACGCCACCCTCGGCATTCTATATAGGCGTGCGCGCGCACGTCGACTGCATCTCTCTCTCTCTCTCTCTCTCTCTCTCTCCCTCTGTCTCTCTCCACTTGTCTGTCTCTCGACGTGATAAAAAAGAACGTAAGTTATACGCGCGCTCGATGCGCGCGACGGCGAGAAAGGGCGAGAGAGGGCTGGAAGAGGCAGCGAAAATAAAGGTGGAAAACAATAAAAGGAGGGTAATCGAAGGGGCGCCTGTCGGCTAAGTGGAGACAAAAACAAAGGGGATAAGGGTAATGGAAAGAGACGCGAGGTGGCCAGTGAATAGAGGAGCTGCTCCCTCTGTGCTGCTAAAAATTACCATTTATAGTAGAATAGTAATTTGAGATGCGCTGCTGCGGAGAGCAGGTCGCGTCGATGCAGTTTCCGGAGGGGGAGATAAAGCGATGGTGACGATGAAATATTTTTTCAGGGGACGAGAAAGATTCAGTTTTTTTTACAGGATTCGAATTCATTAATTACGATGAAAATCATTTGAGATTATTATTTAGTTGTAAAAGTACGTTTATTGATACAGAGTGGGTTACAGTGGAAATAAAAAAGATTCGACACATAATTTTCAGCTAATTATTTTATTCTGCAGTTCTTTTAGTTTATTTGATTGGCATTTTTAATGCTGCAAATTCTCTAGTTTAACTGCTCTTTCGGTAGGTTTGGCTTGTCGTAATAATTTAATAATAACTTAATACTAATAAAGTGGTATAAAATGTTATTATAATATTTACAAGAAGAGATGAATAACTGAAAAATTAATAAACGTAACCATGAAAAACAGTAATAAAAATAAAATTCCCAGAAGTATAATAATAATTACCTCTCTGATAAATTTTCAAAGAAAGGAAATAAACCGCATTTAACGAGCCTTTAATGAAGCACTTTAAAAATGGACAATCCACTTTTGCCACGAATAACAGTTATCAAATAAAATGAAAATAAAAGGATCGCATTACTTCTTGATTTTCAGTAGGATCGCGTTACGTTCCCGCAATTTTCCCCAACAATACAATAAATTGGCATTGCTTTGAAAATCGACGTTCTATTAATTGGATGGCAGCGGCAAGGATCATTTCGCTCGCAATGCCGGTGCCGCCTCCGCAGCAAGCAAAACACCAG
Organism: Ormyrus labotus; assembly: GCA_035582975.1. NCBI lineage: Eukaryota > Metazoa > Arthropoda > Insecta > Hymenoptera > Ormyridae > Ormyrus > Ormyrus labotus. The sequence goes on from JAWWEO010018314.1 coordinate 11,752, forward strand.
AGAAGAGGGTCATCAGCTCTCGGCGAAAGAGAGAAAAAGGAGACGCGAGAAATCTTCGAGCTCCGATTCTTCGATTTCCCGTCTGCCTCGCCGCGGCTGTAAATATACGACGGAGCTGATAAAGCCGGCGGTTTACTTCGGCGGGCTACAAATAGAGCGAGAGCAGAGAGGAAGGAGACGTCGCCCGGCATAAGTCGTAAAGCGACATGATATCTTTTCCCACGCGCCGACAAATAACGGATGTAGAGGAGGAAGAGAGAAAAAAAAATGAGGAAGGGAGGTCCATCGCCCGAGAGCGAGAAGATTTCCATTGATATGTATTTATGCGCAATAAATCTTGCCCCGAGCTTTCTTGCGTCGTCAGTTCCACGCGCGATTATCATTCATTCAAATCGACTCTGTCCCGCGCGCGTTGCCCGTTGCGACAAGTCGCGCCGCCGCTCGTAACTTTCGATGCGCTTTTTTGTCGCTGACGTACTGCTAACACGAGCTTTTATTTAATTTCGGAACGGGACGTCAAGAAAATAATGATCATCGAGCGCGGGACTCCGCGAGATGCGCTCTCGTAATTTATTATTCACTTGTGGAAGGAGATGAATTAGTGCTGAACCCGAAATTTTGCATGCGCGTAAAAATTAAAAAGTTCACTCTGGCTGGAACGAAGAAGTTCATTTTTTACAGTTTTCATATTAAAAGTACAGATTTAACTCAAGAAATGCTAAATGGTCACCGTAAAATATTTTATCACGTATCGTCATCAATAAAAATATTTTATTACACAAATATCTTCAGAAAAAAAAGAAAAAAAGACAATATTTTATTTTCATTCAGTCTAAAAAGTTAGCTACGAAAACTAGCCGACGAATTTATACTCTAAGCACAAAAAGAACGACTCCTAAACAAACTCAACAATGCCGTCCAAAAGATATATGTCGCGAAACGATATACGACGCTACTAAATATCCCCCTCCCGAGCGTAACGCATAATCTTCTCAAAAAAAAAAAAAAAAAAAAAAAAACGAGGGAAGCAGAACGTATCCAGATTTATACAACGAAATCGTACAGGTTACACGATTTACGGGGAAAAAGTTTCGGCGAACGCGCGCGCGATCGGCGACAATCGCGCGGGACAAAGTATTATCAATTTCCCGACGCCGCTTATGAAAAATGCCCCCCCGCCGGAATATTAAGCATTTCCGCGGAATTTATGGGGGTAGTTTAAACGGCGCGCGGCGGCGGCGGCGGAGGCAGCGGCCAGGATTGCCTATACTGTTTTACTCCCGCGAAAACCGAGTTAACTTTGTTGCGAACGATCTCGACGAGGATTAATCGTCTAATGTTTATTTCCCCGTAGACAAAAGTTTACCCCCCTCCCCCCTCCCCGCGTTCCCCCTCCGTTTATTTATTTCCCCAGGTAGGTGGCGAGGATCCGCGCAAGTGGGCTTCCTTCCGATGAAGTATTAACTGCGTCGTACACAGGCAAGTTTTGCTCGAGTGGTTGATGGGCGAATTTTTACTGGTGGAGGTGGAATGGAGGGGAGAGGAGGGATGGAGATTATTCTTTTTTTTCTCATTGTTATGCGAGATCCCTTGCTTTCGGGCTACTAAATCAATGCGAGTTCTTGCGATGTTGTATATTATCGTGTATTCTTCGGTTGCGTTGATGATTAAGTGGATTGTTGTCCTTTTTCATTGGGCTGTGAAATCGTATAAATTAAATTTCACTTTGTTCGGCGTTATTTTAGTTATGAGTTTTATTTAGCTCGTATTGGTATTTCATACGGAATTTTAAATCTTTACGTTGCTGTATTGGTTATTCACGGAATTTCCCGCGAATGCTTGGCTTGCGAGCAAAAGCATTGGAAGTTTGAAATAATTCGGTTGCATTAAATGAAAACCTGCAGTATTTCTAATAACTGATTGTCAAGAAAAATTAATCTTTGCATGTAAAATATTTAATTAAAAATTCATACGAGAGAAATTTTACGAGTATCGTTTTATAGCATGGTGAAAATCTAATATTTTAATATCATTGCCATATCACTTCTGGATTGTAAATTTTAATAACAAAAGCTTTTATGAAAATTGTAAAACCAGCATTTTAACCAGGAATAATAATAATAATTGTAATCAACAAAATTTTGCAAATGGAAAGGAGCACTGGAACAGGAGGCGAAATCCATTCGTTTATCGATGTTTTGAAAGATGGCACTTTCATTGTCATGAATGCCGGCTGCGAGGCGAACAAAAAAAAGTTCATTTTCATTAGTTCGGAATATTTAAAAAAAAAGAAAAGTAAACGAACAGTGCCGAGTACACCTCTCCCTTTTTTTCATTAAAAAAAGAGCTCCGCGACTGCGAGGACGCGAGGTAATTTATTTAACCAAACGCACAAACACGGAGCTCGCGCCCTGAAAAAAAGGGACCTCGGGAAGAGACGACAAAAAAAAAACCCTCGACAACGATTCGCTCCTCAGAAAATGGAGTTATTAATTTGCGGAGTTCCGCGAGAGCGGGCTGAAAAGTTGATGGGAAGTGTACGCGTCGTTTGCCCGGAAGCTCACGCGGCGATATCACTAGTTAGTCATTCAAAAAAGAAAAAAAACTAACGACCGAGCGACTAGATTACCAACCCGCTCCTAGGCGGCGCGTAAGCAAGCGGCAAGGCAAAAAAAGAAGAAGAGGCGCAGGAGGGGCAAAAGAAAGAAGAGAAAAGGGTAATGAAAGAGAAGCGGGGGAAAAAAATAAGGGCAAGCGAGATGGCGTCGAAAAGTGCTTGAATAAAAACTTGCTTTGCTTAACCCAGAAAGTTAAGAACGATCTCCTTGCCGGGGGTTTATTAGAGCAGGGACTAAAAAAACGCGCGAATCGCTGATATAGCTGGAGACACGCGTGCGCGCGTGTCTTTTTTTCTATATCAATTTTCGGGGTTCTTTTTCGGCGGTAAATAGCAATTACTTTAATTAAATAAGCGAGTGCACTTAAATTCTGCGCTCTGAAAACTTATGCGCAAGGATGAGCGGGGTAACGAAGTGCGCGATATGAAGTATTTCCACCCTTTTTCTTTTGTTGCAGTTGAAGTTTGCTCATTTTAATTTAGTCTTAGTTTCCGCTTTTTCTTATCTAGTAGCTAATTAAACTGCATTTTGTTTAAAAAAAGATGTTTAACTCTCATTCGTAAATTACGCAAAGTGTTTCAATCTTTGTTTTATGAACGCGGAAACTTAAAATTGAAGTATAGAATAAAAAACAAATTAATCGAATCGGTCCTAATAAAAATAATAAAAAGAAGGAGCGCCTATTTTGAAGAGATAAAATTTCTTCGATATAACCGTAAAATAAATTTAATTTGCTCTATTAAATTATACCCGAAATATTTATCGATTTATATCAAGAAGTAAGAAATCTTCCCATAAATAAATAATTCAAATAGAATCACGACGGCGGTTTACAAAATTCGAAACGCAACCAGTCACCGCATCGAATCCCCATGTCATGTTCCACAGCGACGTTTGCATTCATCCGGGGCAAAGTATAATGTCGCACGAGGGGAAGGAAGCCCAGGCTATCTCTCCGCTCGCAATGGTTATCTGAATCAAACCTGTCACAATTCGAGGTCGACAAACACGCAGGCTTATTTACATTTAGCGAAAGATAAACAGAAGCCGGGGCGCGCACATCGAGAGAGAGAGAGAGATGCGCATCGATGGGCTCGGGCAGATAAATCTCGAAATTGCCCGGCGGGCAGTCAAGGAGGGGGTCTCCGGCTCATAAAGAGATGGAGATAAATCGAGCGGCAGTAAAGATATCCTGCGCCGGGCGCTTAACGATCGCCGCGCGCGGCTTCGGGGGGCGCGGCGTTGAAAAGTTGACTTTTTCCCGCTTTACGAATGGCGTGTTAAATGATGTAAACAAAGCCCGGGGATTCGCGTGCCAAGCTGCTTAGGTTGCACTTTGCCGCCGGGGCTAAAAAGCCGCGCGCCATTCAATTCCGGAGAACGCCGCGCGGCTCGCGCGCCGAATGCGTGCAATGGACTTTTGATGACCGACTGCGCGGGGCTGTGGAAAAAAAAAGCGGCGCTCTTTCATTATCTTTTGCCGAGCTTTTTTTTTTACGTTTGCTCGAACGAGATTGTTTTCGTTAAATCGCTTTTCCTTGCGGTTCTAATGATCCGACGCGGAAAAATGAGTAGACGGCGAATTTACGAATAAGAGATTGTGGAAACGTGACTGCGGCGATTGAGAAGCATATCTTTTCGAAAAATTTTCGAAAATTCTTGATTCGACAGTCTAAGTAACTTTTTTTTAGTGAGGGTTAACTGCGCCTCAGGAGTAATATTCAAAGATTTCGCAAGAATCTAGCAATTTTTCTAAGTAGTTTTCCAATCAACAATGCATTTTAATGCAATTAGATTAGTTATATAAGGCAAAATACAAACAGACTGTGTCTTAGACGCCTGATTGATATTAATTTTTATCAAATATTTATTTAAAAGCTGTTGGTGTTGGACGCGGTTTATGTACTTCCTCAACGACGTTGACTCCGAAGTGCATACATTAATTACTAACCGTGCAAATACGCCAGACTCCCTCGATGCAGTGCTGTTGTATTTTTAATTTTCCAGCTGCTTTCAACTTTATTTGACCATTTAGCCCTTAGGTTTATATGCAAATAAGTTTACTTTTTTTTCCATTCAATTTTAGCCTGTTTTAGCCTAAAAAATATTTTTAATTCTTTCCAATTTGTAAAAATTAGTATTGTTAGACAGTAAAAATAATTAGTTTTCATGTATACATCTCTGTACGCGAGGCAGTACTTCAATAACGTAAGAGAGAAATTGTTTAGGCAAACCGATGAAACATCACTTTTGCATTAGTTTATAACACAGCGACTAAATGCGTTAAATGCGTACTTTCAAAAGCGCGGCTTTATAATAAATCACATAATTTTCCAGTGAGATAATTCGCGCAGAGTGTTTATTTCGCTAAATTGAGGGAAATAGTCCAATAAAGTTTCCTATATCAATGTGTTAATCATTTCATGCCAGCAACATTTGCAGTTTGAATTTTAGTAAAATCTGTAAATTAATATCCCGGCTTTCTATAATTAAACTGCCCAAATAGAGAGCAGCTTTGCATCGCCATTATGAATATTTCATAATAACGTTTAGCCGTCGGTACAAAAGAATATTAAAGTAAAGGGAATAAAATATTCCACCAGACGACAAAGTGCTTTTAGTATTATTAATTCTGAGGGCCTTGGTTTTCGATAATAATTTTTATTGCGAATTATTGTTGATCTTTTAATCAAGATTTGGTACGTATGCGAAAATTAATATAACTATTTGCTTCGATCCATTGCGAACAATTGATCCAAATTTAATTCGAAATCGCACGTCGCCTCTAAAATATCTGATTTCACTTTTGAATTAATGGTCTGAAAATTACAGTTACAATTTATGAAGCACCATAAACAATCGCAAACGTGATAAATTTGACTTACTTTATTACACTTTGCAATCTTGCGTCGTTCCAAGATTAAAAATCTCTTTCAAAATAAATCAAAAATCAAATTTAGAAACTTATCCTCTCAACATTTTCGTTCCACGCTCCCTCAAACAATGTCCAAAAACGCCCGTACATCCAACAAAGCAAAAAACCCTCGTGTTCCCCCTGAATTTATGCGTCGAATTCGCATACAGAAACCTCGATTCGCTCTCGAAAAGCATCTCCGCGCGTCTCACCGCCCAAAAAACCATTCGGCGGCGTATCTGCGCCGGGCGCATACGATTAAATCTCGTCCCGAATAACGCCGGGAGCCAAATAGAGGAGCGGAACGAGCGGAGCGCGGATAGATTAAGAGCGCGAAGCCAGCGGCGCTTTGATAAGCTCGAATTTGATAAAGACAAAGGTGCAATGGCAATTGCAAAAGTGCGAGGCCGAACGAGAGAGAGAGAGAGAGAGAGAGAGGGAGGGAGGATGGTTGTATATGTGGGACGGGCAGAGGAAGGAAGAGAGCGAGTAAGTAGCTTCCGCAGGGCCGACCTCCGCTGCTGGCCATTAACGGACGGCTTTTGCATAACGCGCACACACTGTCACGAGCCGCCGTATACACGGCGGACCCGCTGGGGAAAACGTATTACTGCAATTTCGCATGCAAAAGTTATTACCTAAAATTGTCTGAAAATTGCGCGCCCCACATCGCTACCCTCCTTCGGGCTTCCGGAAGTCATGGTTTCCGCTCGTCCTCTCCCCCCTTCTCTCTCTCTCTCTTTCGCGCGCGCGCGAAACATTCCCAATTTTTCGTCCCTCCCCCTCCAGGCCGCTTTATCGACGGAGTGCCGAGAGATCGCCGATAAAAGGAGCGATCGCGAGGCGCGCGCTTTTCTTCGGCGACGCGATGTGCGGTTAACGCGGCGAGCGACGTCCTGCGTCGCTGACCAGGAACGCAGCGGGAGCCGCGCGACGGCGAGCCGTCGCTGTGGGCGACGGAGCCCCGCGGTGATCCGATGATTTGTCCGCGCGCCACGAAAGTGAGCTCTTTGCGGGATTTCGGACGGCTTCATTTACGATATCGGAATGAAATGGTGGTTGCGGGGAAGAGAATGCCGGGGATTTCGATTGATTATGGATTCGGTTAGTTTGTCGGGGATGATTTATTGTTAGAAGATTTTAAGTTGCGGTTACAACGTAAAAAAACTTGTTCGCAAACAGCTAATAGTTTCTGTTTTTGAGTACAGTGGGAATTTTATTTAAAAAAGCACGAGTTGAAGTTAGATCAAATACAATTTTTATCCTCCGCAATGTTAATAAACAAAATTTTGTAAAAAATTAAAAAAAAATGTTATAATAGTTTGAGTATGAAAAATAACTATTTTCTCTTTTCATTAGACTGGAATTTCTCTGTAATTTTTACCGGAACTGCGGTTCAAATATCCAATAAAAATATTTTAAGTAGTAAAAAATAGAATATGTCAAAACACGTTTGAAAATAAAATTTTTGTTTCGAAGATTGGAAAATTGTAATGTTCATAAAAAGTAAACTTAAATTTATTTTTTCTGATTTATATTCTCTGCGCAAAGAAATTCAAATAATTTTAATACCAACGGAGCGTCTTTTAAATTTTCTCTCGGAGAAACCCTCGTAGCGATAAATTTATATTTAAAATTTTAAAATATAAGCACAATTTATTATTTTGAACTCTGGAAAAAGCCATGTGGCGAGAGAAAGTAGATTCACATCTATCTATTGATGTATGTAATATTTGAATATTGTTATAAGTACATATTTGAAATATTATATTTTTGAAAATAATCGATTGGAAAGTAATGCACAATTTTGGGAGCAATTTTGAAAGGATTATAAAAACATAAATTTATAATTTAAGCGGGATGCAAGCGTATTGAATATTTATTAGGTTTTATATTAAATATACCTGATACTCTATTACACAGAAATTTAAAATTGCATTGGTTGTCCAAATTTTATATAAAATGAATTATTGAAAATTAAATTATCAAGTTTACTAACAAAAAAGGCTCGTGCTGGAAACACGAATAAAAAAAATAATCATATCCTAATTAGGTTTTCTGTAATATCACTTATTCACCAGCAATCTAAATTTTACATCAAAATAAATTTTTAAAACGGTGTAAAATAGCAGCCATAACTTTACGAAGAATTATCATCGAATACGCCATTTATCTCGCCCAAAAGCGCCGTAATTTTTTATTATTCTGAATTTCTTATTATTTTTAATTCTCGGAAGAGATTATCCTTGTAACGTTCTTATTGCACGCACATGCATGCATGACAAACGTGTTTTTCGTATGAAAAGTCCGGCGGCCGTTGGCGCACATACACACGATACTTCTCTCTCTCTCTTTTCTACGACCTGAAATAGGCAAATAAATATTCATTTCGCTTTCTCCGAGATCAATCGATGGAACGGCACAATGCGCGGAGCTCGCCTGCATTAGATCGGATTTTTCGAGCTCGATGTAGGTTTTCCGACAGGCCGAGGGTCGCATATTGTGGGTCTAAAAATAACGCGTTTGAACGTAAGCGAAAGATATATATTTACGGAGGTATGAAAAGGTCTGCATTGAGACTTTTGTGTTTTTTTGTTATTACGAGCGAAATTGTATTTCATTGGCAAAAATAATAATCGAGCAATTTATTAATTAAATTTGTGACCGAGTCTGCTTTGAAGTTGTATGTAAAATGATTTTACTTATTACAATCGACGGTAATGTAGAATTAATTATTTATTAATTATCTATTTTTTTATTTAAAAATTGTCTTCAGTAAATTTTAATTAAATTGCTCAAATGAAATTTAGGTACAAAATGAAATTATTCATTAAAATTCATTGAGTTTCCTTTGGTTAAAAATTTATTGGAAAAGAAAATATCAAATAAAAATTAAAAATAATATTAAAAGTTATTTTAAAACAAATAAAACTATTTAAGAAAAAGCAAATAGAAACATTTTTTTTTCAATTTGCAGGTCAATATATTACATCTGAATGTGGAGTGGCGTAAAATATTTACAAACTCAAGAGCCAAAAATTGCACGGTTGCATTGTCGCTTGCCACTGGAAATACCAGATATCAAACCCAGCACATTACTCCGGTGAATGGATCGTGCATGCATTCTTTCGCGGTTCTAAAAATACAAGCATTCGGCGGCGCGAACCCTATTCCGAAATCAATATTTCGATGCAATCGAAAGAATTTATATATATACGTGCATCCGCGAAAACGAGCGTTAAACCTCGGCGAAACTTATTCACAAGCCGAAATCCCGATTGACTGACACTTAACCTTGTTTATATTCAATATACATTTCGCTCCGAGTCCGGAGAAAATCTCGGATAAGAAAAAAAAAAAAAGAGCGAACGCGGTGTGCGCGCTATATTCCCCCTTTGCACAGGAAATTTAACTATCGATTTCTCATTCCTCGTCGCGGCGACGATGTATATAAGTGTCGACTCCGCGCTCTCCGGGCGGCCTTTATATTTCCGAAACGGCGCTCGTCGTACACGGCCGCGGGGTCGGGCTACTGGAAACAAAACGACCCGCTTAAGGTTACGGCTGGTCGAAAAATTCACGGGGCGTTGAAAATCTGAGAGAGAGAGAGAGAGAGAGAGAGTGGCCCGGCTCCACCTCCTTGACGGTGTAATTTAGCAGCGACTGCTTTAACGCTACACGCCGTTACGACAGATGGCGTGACAAATATCGCGTTCAACTCGCAATTAAGCTTCTCTCCCGCCGTCGAGGAGGGTTGGCATATCAAGGGGGTTGTGCATGTGTGTACGTCGAATCGCGCGGCTACGATCGCGTCCGCACACGACGCCGTACACACTCTTGGCTCGTCTTTCGCTCTTCGGTAGGATATAAGTTTCTGTTTGCTTATGGGGGGGGGGGGGGGGGGTGGCTATAGCTGCGGTAGTCGCTTGACGGAATTGGGATTCCTGGAAGAAAAATTAGCGGTTGCATGCGGAATTTACTTTTCTTGGCAGTTGATGAAGCAATTACGCGAGGGAGAAACGTACATTGAATGAAAGTTTAATGAATCAAGGGAAATTCGTTGTCCTCTTCGAGATGTATCGGGAGTTACTTTTGAAATGCTGCAACAAAATGGGTAGTTTAAATTTGAAAGCCAAATTGATTTCGTTCGATATTGAATTTTAGAAGCTGTTAATTAAATTAAATACTCTATTGAAAATTTAATTACCGCTCTTCGAGGTTCAATATTCTTTAATTAGTCGCAAATTTCGCGAGAAATTACAAATGAAAACATCATTCCAGTAGCTGTCTAATTACTTAAAATTGATAACTTCAGAACTAAATTAAATTTTTAATGTAAATTGTAACTCTGCTCGAAACAAGTATGATAAATTAAGGATTTTAAAAACATTCGTAATAAATTTTTAGACTAAACTGCGAAAAGTTTCCTCTATTTGACACGTCGTAAACGATATGATCAATAAATCGAAGCATTTTCTATGCCACTCTTATAGGCGCTATAATTGTAGATGTTCAATAATTTTGCGGGTGTATTAAGCACATGTTCTGTCTATTTATCCAAGGATACTGTACTCTGATATTATTCAATAAATATCTGCCCTCGAAACAACAGCGATTAGTTAAAAAAGTGTAAACAACAAATATTATATTAACTGTATACTCAATTTTTCTGGTTAAACAATATTAATATTTCAAATTTAGAAATTCAAAGGTTATTTTCCTTTATTTTTCACGACCGCTGTTTCAGCCCACCTAACATTAATGATTTCTGAAAAGCAGCTACGTCAATAAAAGAACACTAAAATCAATGAAAAGTACAGCCCTGGTAGAATTTCCAGCATTGAAAATGGCCAGAAAAATAGTTAATAGATAAGTCCCGTGGCTATTTAATAGG
>JAWWEO010018345.1:0-22131 GCA_035582975.1 Ormyrus labotus
ACCTCAACTTTAAATATTATTATTTTTAATTTTTACACGGTAACTCATCTCAAATTTTATTCAGTATATTCTGTAAGGTCTAATGAGTATTTTTAACTAGTCTTTAACATGGTCTTAGATAAATCGAAAAACTATAGAGCTACCTTAAATAGATATAAATTTTCTATGAAATTTCGCAATTTAATTTTTCCCGTAAAACGAACACTTGTTAGAAATCTGGTAAACCTGTCAGCCGGTAATCCATTTCAATCGGATTAAAAGCACTCCGCTAACAACTTCCGACTGTCCCACAACTATTTCCGGAATTAAAAATCCAAGACCGCAAACTCTCGAAAGCAAATCCCACGCAAGGGATATTCCACAAAAAATCAATTCACCCCCGGCTAGTGCACCCACATTTCGCACGTACGTCGCGGAAAAAGTAAAAAAAGTACTGGAGCCGGAAGGAAGGAAGGAAGGCAGGCAAAGTTCGGGAAAAGGCAATCTCTGCCCGCGAGATCCTGCATTAGGAGCTCGTTCCTTGAGCTCCCAGGGGGGGAGGCAACCGCATGCAGATGTGCAGCCCTCCGGCCAAGTTCGTCTCTGGCGCTGGAGCCCAGGCTTGTCGATGGAACGTCGCTGCGTCGGTGCCGACGGCTTTTGCGAATTTATTGCAAATTACTCCTATGTTACCTGATTCTATATATAGGTAACTGCGTATTCGTTAAATTAGTTATTCCGTGGAGCAGAATAATATACAATTTTTCATTATGGAATTGAAAGTTTATACGAATTTCATATATTAATCTCGATTTGATCGGAAAGCCATGTAGTTCGAATTTATACACTTGCAATACCGGAATGTGTTTATTATTGATCTTATTACGAAGGCAAGCCGCAATGTTGGAATAACAGCTATATTTTGTTGGCAATCCAATATCGTTCTACAACGTTGCTCTTCGGCATAGCATATTGTAATACAAATACAAAATTGTGGAAGCTCCTATTGCCTATAAAAAAATACCATTTTCCGTAGATTCCTTCAAAATTTTTATTCCGCTAAAGTAGATCTCTTAAAAACATATAAGTAAATTCAAATTACGCGACCTTACTGTATAAATCTTCATTCAGTCAAATTTGCAAAACGTTTTTTTAACTTTTCATTGGTAAACTGAAACCTCCGTTTGCCACTCGATCAAAGAGAATTAAAAGCGCATATCACGAAACTACTCGACTTTCAGGAAGGGCTTTTTCATCACTGGCCTATTTTCCCTGCGCACCGCATCATCGACGGCGATTTCACACGGAAAAGGGAAGGACGCGCGGCGATTTCGATTTTACAGCGTCGTTCTGATTTTTCATTTAATCGCGCAAATGATCCGACGGGACTTTTATTTCAAGACTATTATACACCCCGTATAAATGATATTTCGATACGAGCGTTTACTCCGTTCTCTGGTGTTTACTGCTTGCAAAGTAAATACGCGAATAATGAAGTCTATATATAGGTTGCTTGTTTCGGTATTGCTCGATCGCGATTGCTGTTAATATTTCACGGATTTCGTCGGAATTTTCAATATCGAAAAGGAGAACTGCATTTTTTAAACTGATACTCTGCACGTTATTCAAAACTACTGTGGAAACTTTTATAATTTAGGGCTTGTTGGGCAACATCGATTATTCACTAGAGAATTAATGAAATTAAGGCATTTCACTTCAATTTAGTATCTAATTTTCACGGGTAACACTTGTTAAATACCTCTGACTGTGATCTGACAACGTCAAACAGACGTGAAACGCCTTTCAATCTCCAATAAATAGCCCCATAAAAAACAGCGTTCGAAAATGCGAGGGCCTAACTGTGCCCATAAGTCAAAAAGAACCAATCTTTGCCAACGGGATGAAATATCGGGGTATAAGAACAGAAGGTAAAAAAACAGACGGCGCAAAACTGCTTTCCGGTGCGACCGCTAAGTCTTCAGGACTCGACACCCATCATTTTTCGCGCAGAGAAGGGCGCTGTCCTTTCGACCGCATCGACTCGAGCCAACCTTTGCTTTATCACGCAAATATATAGGAGGAACAAATGAATGTCATTAAGAGATTTCTGCCATTACGTTTCGAAGGCTGTTTGGCATCGTTTTACATCCCTCCGCGGTAATGCGAGCACGTTACGTCCGTGCCAATCCGTCCTTTTGGGGAACGAAATCCTCAAACAAAAGTGCAGCCGAGTTACTGTGACTCATCTTTTCCAAAATCCCGCCGCTACTCTTTCGCGCCCATATTGAATTGAACGTTTGAGTAGTGCAGGAAGCTTAATGGAAGCTCACGATTATTCATATGTGAATTTTATTCCTGGTATTTTGCTCTTTAAGTTTGCCGATAGAGATTGAACGTTATATCCAATAGTTTATTAAATCCATGTTTAATTTTTACTCTTCTCTTTAAATATTTTATTGTTAAATAATTTTGATATTTTTTTAAAAGCAATTTAGCTTCCTAATTTCAAATGAAATAAATACAGCTATGCCCGGAATGAATATAAACGAGCATATTTTCAGAATGTCAGAATTAGAGGCAGCAGAGTGTTATTACAGTATAATAATTTCTTGCTACAATAAAATGTATTCGCTTCCAGCTTGGAATCTTTTGTATTCATTATTAAAGCGAAATAAATTCTTTAAAAGTATAAATTAATACAAGCAAAGAAATTAAAAAAGATTATAAAATTATGTAACTCAACATATGAATTCTATATTTTTTTCAAAAAAGTGTAATCAATTTAAAGTAAAAAAATAAACCTTTCAATTTTGTCAAAATTTACAGACTCGACCGTTTCACAGCCTAATATGCAAAAACCCTTCAACGGCATTCTGCTAGCGAATCCTCACGGTCGTCGTTAAAGAATTTAAATTTTATAAGTTCCATTCGTCAGGATTCAGAGCACGAATTTTTATTCCCCGCCATCTCGCAAAGGCTGCATTCCCCGGCTCGCAATCGAGATAACGAGAAAACGCGTCCCTTTCGCTCGCCGTAAAATGTCATCTAACTTCTTTAGCGACGACTGCCTTGAATTTCTCCTTATTTCTCTTCGTTCCTTCCGCTCTTTCCATTGTGCACACACATTTGCGTCGCGGCGCTTTTAATAGAAGTCGGACATTGTTCAGAATTAAACTTCCTCGCGGGAGGAATCGCATTCTCTAGTTAGAAAATTATAATTATTGCGTTGTGCAATCAATGGCCCCCTCGTTTAATGAGAGACAGTAGCCTTTGAGTCCTTTGCCGAGGAGTGTCGTGGAAAATGACGCGACTGATTAATTTTCAAACGTTTTAGGGATATTCGTAGAGAAAGGACGGACGTTTAAATGGTGAAGATAAATTTACGCACTGCTTGTATAGAACACAGTTTCATTTACTTACATAAGTATGGTTAATTATTGCTAAAATTAAACGCAGATATCGAAATCGAATCGTCCGAAACGTAATAGTTTTACATAAACTATAATCAGTATTCTATTTTTGTATCAACCCTACGTATATAGCTTTGAAATGTACAAATAAATCTACATTTTTTGATAATGTTGCCATATTGTAAAGGGTTCAACGCCTTAAACTTTTGAGCGCTGCTAAAAACTTATCGTGATGAAAGCACAATGTGTTTGTGATAAAAATAAACGATTATTATAGTCATATAAAATTATAAATATTTCCACATTTCGCAATACAATTAAATATTACAGAAAGTAAACTCTTAAATTCTAGTGAGCTTCTTGATACAATTTTCTCCAATGTGCACCACGTTTACTTATTTGATTGAACAATTGTACGTTGTAAAGTATAAAATATTGTATAACAGTTTATTGCATGAAAGTAATTCTTTAAAGCCAAGATAAAAAAACCGCTGCCAATTCATTGGCACTTAGCTTCCTCCAAACTAATTTATCGTTCCTATATTTATAATGATACTTCAAATTTGAAATGTATTAATGAATTATTTTAAAAATGTAACTAACTCCTACAAATATACAAAAAGTTTACCTTTTCAAAAAATCATTATAAAATGTATAATTTAAAATCTACACACAAAATTCTTTTTAATTTTAAATACTAAGTAAAAGAGAAAAAAAATGAGCGAAAAAGACCGATTATTCAATAAGGTATACAGCTATTAAAAAATTAAAAAAACAATGCAAAAGCAGAAAAACCATACAGCTTTAAAGATACAAGAGATCTACCTTTTCGACAAAATTTCAAATCAATTGAAGCATTTACTCCAGTAATCGTTGGACATAGAAAACTCATTTTTTTCAGTTTTTATGAAAAACTGCCGTTTCATAGTCTCGAGCGCAAAAGTCCGACTCCGCGGTTGCTTACGTACATGGTTGATCACTGAGAAACTATATAAATTTTTCACTCAGCCAAATAATCGGAGAATTTTGTCGGAGAGTTCGAAGTAACAGACGATCACTTTGTCTTTGTCGTCGGGGAAGGCGGACTCGATGGTCAGGCATCTTCAACAGGTAGGTCACCTGCTCGCCGATGTCCAGCGGGCACTTGGCGTCCTTTTGCGAACTCGGGGCTTCAGGGCTTTCGTTTCCTCGGCTGTGGAGCAATTCGATATTTGTTCATTTTTATTGCTGATTCAATGCGCTGGTTTGTAGCATTCATACATTTTAATAGAATTAGAAAATTAATTAAACGTCTTCGAGTCCGAAATTTTCTTTCCAGTTTCTTATAAAGAATTAGCAAATTTTTTAATTTCTTAATTCAAATAATTTACCAGCTATTGAACTTTAAATTTTATGTGTCAGTTACTTTGTTAGTATAAGTGAAATATTAAAGATACTGTGAAATAATTTCTGATGCAATATGCAGTTTTATAAAAAGTAAAAAAATATTTAAAAAAATAAGTCGAGAAACTGAGAAAGATTCACTTCATCTGGGTTTTCCGTTAAACAAAACAAATCTCTTCTTTAATGCTGTTCGAAGCATTAAGGAAGTTGATAAATTAGCAGAAACAGTAATCAAAATATAAAAAGATTAGGTAATAATAATTAATTATTTTCGAATCGAATGACATCAGTAGTTCTGAATAGGCACTTTTTTTAATTACATTAAACTTTTTTAATCTTCAAAAATTATTACAAGTGTTGTATACATTTTTAAACATGCGCAATTCAACAAAGCGCATTATCACTGCTGATTAAGATTCATTCAATCAAATGAATCAAAATAATTAAAAAAGATTAGGCAGTTTCATAATCGCGGTATCCGAATACGAAAATAGCGAATAATAAAACGATCCATAATAATGAGATAACGCAAGAATACGAACAATAATAACGAAGTAACAACGCCTCCATTCATCTATTCTGGCGAAACGTAAATGAGGAGTTTATACTCACGGACAACGAAGTCTCACTCGGCGATGACGTTGGAGCCTTTGACAAGCGGACATGGCGTCTTCTCGCAGCCCTGGACTCTGACTTCCTTGGGGGCCTCGTTTTCCTGGCAGTTTCTAACGACCAGTGTCGCCGGGCTCGAAAGCACCACGCAGAATGCGCAGACGATGAATGCTTTAAAATTTCAAAACGTCATGTTAGGTCATTCGGCGAGGAAATTTCATTTCGATTTTAGAGAACGTAAGCTCAATTCCAAATCACAGTTGTGGTGTTGAGATTAGTTTGATGTTTGAATCCTTTATTACAATATTATCAAGCCTTGCTTTTATGATCGCGCGAAAGCTGTAGGCGAAGGAATTGCAAATCATTAATGTGATAAAAATGATACGCGCTTGAATGTTTTCTATAAGCTTGAATTACGTATACATGATTCATTATAGTTAATTCATTATAATTAAAAAAGTTAAATATAAAATCTAATATCAGCTTAAAAAATTACAATTATTAGTCGAAAGTTTAAAAAAAGTCATTAAAACTGAATATTTATCAATAATGAATTAATTGTAAAGCAACAGTTCGGAACTCTTCGTTTTAATAGGTATTTTCGCCAAGCTAATTAAGAAAAAATAATAAAAGTAGCCTTTACCGTATGCAGCACTTCAAGTTTCATCCTTCTTCTTGTGTTTAAGACTCCGAAGTCAGTTGAGTAAATATATTAAAAACTATATACGAATATCTATTATGAATATTTGTAAAATAGAATTTGATTTTTTAAAACAGTTTAACGATAGTGATAGTGCACGAAAGATAATATTGACTTACATAAATTATTGAATAATAGAAATCAATATGATTCACGTTACCGTGCTTGTTGTTATTAACTTGGCAACGTCGTCTTTATTTGCATTTCGCGCAAAATATTCTAAAGAAAAAATGGTAAATTAAGTATACTTCATTAATTAATATTTATCGATATATTATATAATTATTACATAATTAATATTTATCAGTATATATGATATAGTTTGCACGCGAGTTTTTTAAACATATATGTAAAGTGACTCACATTGACGTGTCACTGCGTCACACGGGTCACAACAACAATTATTTATTATTAATTATTATACTCAATACAACGTTGCGACGCTTTCAAAACATACGGCGAAACAAATAACCAAGCATGTTTTTGTATTTTCAACAATAAGTATCTCAAGAAATCATGACTTTCTATATTTTGCTTGATACCATTGGAAACTTTAAAATTTCAAGTTTAATCAGCTCTTTTTTCACATCCATCTGCAGTGTTTTTGTATAAGAATTTTAAAAGTATTCGTGCGAAATGACACGTCTCTCAACTATGTTGGAACAAGCATTTTCAGATTTTTTTTTCTTTGAAAATCGTTTGATAAGAGATTATATTAATTTCATGCACGTCTCGGCGATCGGAATCCTCGCGCAGGTGTGCTCGCTTTTCGAGAGCTAGACCGATTCTTTAGCGGCGTATAGTAGACGCGCAACAGCTTTTTAAAAATCGAAATTTAAGAGATAGAACGCAACATTAAGACGATTAGGTGATGTGCAATGGATAAATACACTCGTCGATGAAATTCAAAATAGTGCAGTTTAATGTTTTGTAAATCGATTCAGTGTCTCTTGCCAACAAATGGTTTTGAAACGCTGCCGCTTTTGGCGACCGTAAATATATATAAACAGCTGACAAAAGTAACCAAATGGAAGGATAAATGACGAGGAAAGACGATGGGGATTCGTTTAGTATTCAAATGTACAGATCATATCTTCTTTCTTCTCCCGCAATCTGAAGGACGTGACGAATACAATGCAAATTTTGGAAGATACAATCTATTCATCATCTCTTCGATTGACTATCTGATGTTTTCGTCCTTAATTTGCCAGAAATAATACATTGCAAGTAAAAAACAAATAATCTACCTAAATTTGAAGCTCTTGTTCGAACGAACGTCGCCCAAAACACCCCCATCACTTCTATAGAAATAAATTCAATCATCCTAAAACTCTAAATCTTGGTTTCAGGGGATTGAGAAGCGCAAACATCCCGGCGGACGGCTTCACGAAGAATTGAAACGTCGGTGAGTAGGTCTCTCACGCGGATCAACGCGAGACGGAATAGACAGTGAAAAAACTTATATCTCCACGGCTCACATCTGCACAAACGAAGAGACGCTCGCCATTATTTTTGAATCTGGACAATATCTTGATCACGACAACTCGGAGGTGGGTTTCCATTGCCTCAGTAATCGCTCTGTGCAGCGCCGAGAGAAATTAAAAGATTTAGGGCATTGCCTACTTGCACGTGGAGTGATAAGCATTGCGATGGAAAACAAGCTGCTTTCAATTCTAGTTTTTAAAGATTTTTGTTGACGGAAGTTTTATATACACCTTTGCGATTCGTCAGATTTCTTTTATCTTTAATGTTTCGGAAGCGTTTGATCTTTTTTCAATGTACTTAACGTCCTTATCAAAATGAGTTTTTGTAGATTCTGATTTATCCTTGCATTTTAAAATATTAATTACAGGTGAATGTAAATATTGAAGACTAAAATTTGAATTCTTTACATCTTTTCCAATGGCTTTTAAATGTACTATAAAATTTATATATTTGCTTACATCCAGGCGTAAGATTAGACGGAACACAGTCGATTAAACACGAAGGAGAATTTGCCTCCGAATTTACTTGCCTGAAAATTAATCTTACTTACAAAATGCACAACTGTTTAAAGGTGCACAAATTCGTGCGTACATTCATTGAAATAGTCAAAGTACTTGAGGCGGAAGGAAAGAAGGGAAAGTTCGGGAAAAAGCTCTGCATGCGACATTCTGCCTTAGGAGCTCGTTTCTTGAGCTGTCCGAGGGCAGCCGAATGCAGATGTAAATGCAGCTTCCAGCCAAGTTTGTCTCTGCTAGGCTTATTGATAGGCCTGATTCTAGTTGTAACTGATTATTCATTAAATGACCTATTCTGTAGAGTAGAATTTAAACAAAATTTTTGCAAATTTTCATTGGTAAATTGATTACACCGTTTGCCACCCGATCCAAGAGAATTAAAAACGCATATCACGAAACTACTCGACTTTCAGGAAAGGCGTTTTCATCACTGGCCTATTTTCCCTGCGTACCACATCATCGACAGCGATTTCACGCGGGAAAAAAAAAGGACGCTTGGCAATAAATTTCGATTTTACAGCGTCGTTCGGATTTTTCATTTAATCGCGCAAATGATCCGATGAAACTTTTATTTCAAGCCTATTATACACCTCATAAAGGATATTTCGATACGAGCATTTATTTCGTCCTCTGAAGTACGCGAACAATGAAGTTTAGCTGGTTGTTTGTTCTGATATTGCTCGATCGTGAATACTGTTAATATTTCACGTATTTCATTGAAATTTTCAATATCGAAACGGAGAACTGCCAATTTTTTCAAACTACTTTGTACGTTATGCTAAATTACTATGGAAATTTTTATAATTTAACGCTCGCTGATTTTTATTCATACTATACTGTGCTAAAAAATTAATGAAATTGAGGCATTTTATTTCAATTTCGTGTTTACTTTTTCGATGAACTTTGATTTTAACTGACGACACTTGTTGACTACCTCTAAATATAATCTGACAAAGTTGAACAGACGTGAAACGACTTTCAATCTCCAATAAATAGCCCCATAAAAAAAGAGCGTTCGAAAAAGCGGGGGGCCGAGCTGTGCCCATAAATAAAAAAATAAAAAAACCAATCGTCGCCAACGGGATGAAAAATCGCGGTAGGAGCAGAGGGTAAAAAAATAAGCGGCGCAAGACGGTTTCTCGGTGCCGCCGACGAGTGCGGAGATGTGGGTCGGGCATACGTCCGAACCCTTCAGGACTCGATGCCCATTTTTCGCGCAACGAGGGGAGCTGCCCTTTCGCCCGTATCGACTCGAACCAATCTTTGCTTTATCGGAAGCTCGGAATGACCCCGCGACGGTCATTCCGCCTGCTGGTCATCTGTGGAAAACCCGCACGGTGTACTGATTCCGAGCTCGAGTGCTGTTGATTGTTTTATCTTCCAATGTGAGTAAGAGATTCGTGCCATGGTTATTTAATTAATTTTAAGAAAATTAAATGACAATTAAACTCAACGAAGGATCTCCATTCCCTCCTCTGTAATTCAATTTTTAAAAAAGAAACAAATATCCATGCCCACGCAAGTTCAAGCTTTTGTAAAATCAGAAAGTTTGACGAAGGACGACAACGGAGAAGAGATAAATGAACGTCATTAGGATGGGATCGTTTACTTCCCTCCGCGGTAATGCGAGCACATTATGTCCGTGCCCATCCGTCCTATTGCGGGTCTGCGGAAATCCTCAAATAAAAATGCAGTCGAGTTGCTCTGGATTTGCATTTCCAAAATCCCGCTGTTACTCTTTCGCGCCTATATCCTATATTTAATTGAACGTCTGAGTGCTGCACATATAAATTTGACTTTTCAAAGAAATTTAACTTTTTAATTCGAAATGAAATAAATTAAGCTGTGCGTGGAATGGATATAAACGAGCATATTTTCAGAATGTCAGAATTAGAGACGGCAGAATGTTATTACAGCGAAATTCCTTGCTACAATAAAATTTATTTTTATTAAAGTGAAATTAAAAAAACTGCTAATATATTATATATATTTTTTCAATTTAATTTCAATATAATTAATCTAAAATTAAAAAAATCCCTTATATAAAGTTAGTGATCGCGATCATCGAATTTCGAGCGCTTCCTTTAAATCAATCTCGAAGTGTTCTTGATTTTCGAGAAAAACAAAATTGAATAACAGATTCGGAATATCGGCCTGCTCGATTAACCTAAGTAAATATAACTTTTCAATTTTGTCAAAATTTTCTACAAATCCACTCGTTTCACAGCCTTTTATGTAAAAGCCCTTCAACGACATACTTCTAACAAATCCTCACGGTTGTCGTTAAAGAATTTAAATTTTATAAGTTCCATTCGTCAGGATTCAGAGCACGAATTTTTATTCCCCGCCATTTCGCAAAGGCTGCATTCCTCGGCTCGCAATCGAGATAACGAGAAAATGCGTCCCTTTCGCTCGCTCATCTAACTTCTTTAGCGACGACTGCCTTGAATTTCTCCTTATTTCTCCCCGTTTCTCCCGCACTTTCCATTGTGCACACACATTTACTTCGCAGCGCGTCGCTTTTAATAGTAGTCGGATATTGTTCAAAATTAAACTGCCTCGGCGGAGGAATCGCATTCTCCAGTTAGATTTATAATTGTTACGTTGCGCAATCAATGACCCCTCATTTAATGAGAGACAGTAGCCTTTGAGTCCTTTGCCGAGGAGTGTCGTGGAAAATGACGCGACTGATTAATTTTCAAACGTTTTAGGGGTATTCATAGAGAAACGACGTTCGTTCAAATGATTAAGATAAATTTAAACACTGCTCGTAGAACGCGGTTTCATTTACTTATATAAGTATGGTCAATTATTGCTAAAGTTAAACGCGGATATCGAACGCGAATTGTGCGAAACGTAACAGTTTTATATAAGCTATAACTATTCTAAATTTGAATTCACCCTCCCGTAGCCTCGAAATATACATAACGATCTAAATTTTTTGATAATGTAGCCAGATTATAAAGGGTTGAACGCCTTAAACAATTATACGCTGTTGAAAACTCATCACGATGAAAGTACAACATGTTTGTGATAAAAATAAACGATTATTATGACTGATATAAAATTAAAAGTATTTCCGTATTTCGCAGTACAATTAAATTAAATATGTCAGAAAGTAAACTCTTAAATTCTAGTCAGCTTCTTGATACAATTTTCTCCGATGTGCACCACGTTTACTTATTTGATTGAATAATTGTACGTTGTAAAGTATGAAATAGTGTACAACAGTTTATTGAAAATAATTCTTTATTTTAAGCTTTAATACATTTACTTTAAAAGCAATTAGATAAAAAAAATGATTAGTATACTAAAAATTATGTCGATGAAAGTTGCAATCTCTTACAAAAGCTCAGTTAATAAAAGGATCGAAAGATATAGAAGAGAGCCAATTGAAAATGAAAGCTTTTCACGGAAAGAATTTCGAACAAGAGGTATTTTGTCGATAATCAGTCAAAACGATTCTCGCGCATAAAAAACGGCAGTCTCGAGCGCAAAAAGGCAGACTCCGCGGCCGCTTATGTACATATGATCGATCACTGGGAAGCTGCAGGTTTCCTACTCGGCCAATTAGTCGGAGACTTTAGCGGGGAGTTTGAAGCAGACGGCCACCTTGTCGTTGTCGTCGAGGAAGGCGAACTCAATGGTCAGGGAGATCTTCGGGTAGGCCTTGAGCACCGGCATGCTCAGCAGGTAGGTCACCTGTTCGCCGCTGTTTAGCGGGCACTTGGCGTCCTTCAGGGTGGCGCAGGCGTCCTTTTGCGGGAACGGATAGGTCACCGTGGCGCCCATCACCGTTGCCCGAACGCGGGGCTTCAGGGCTTTCGTTTCCTCGGCTGTGGAGCGATTCGAGATTAGTTCATTTTTATTGCTGATTCAATGCTCTGTTTTGCAGCATTCGTTCATTTTAATAGAATTAAAATTTTCTTTATTTTTGCATCAAAAGTATAAATTTTTAAATTTCTTCAAGTAATTTACCAGCTATTGAACTGTAAATTCAATTACTCAATAGTGAAAGATTAAAGATTCTGTGAAATACACTCTGATGCAACGCAGTTTTTTAAAAAATCGAAAAAATATTTTTAAAAAATAGAAGCTCGAAGTGATTCACTTCATCCGGGTTTTCCCTTAAGCAAAGCAAAACTCTTCTTTAATGCTGTTCGAAGCATTAAGGAAGTTCATAAATCAGCAAAAATAGTAATCAAATACGAATAACTTATTAGGTCAGAATATATCGAGTGTTATCGTTCTCTAGATTCGAAGTATTTTGAATTCGGATGACTAATATTGATAATTCTAAATTACATTAAACTTCTTTAATCTTAAAAAATTATTACGAAAATCTTCTTGTATACATTTTTAAACGTGCGTAATTCAAAAAGGCGCATTATCACCGCTGATTAAGATTCCTTCAATCAAATGAATTAAGATAATTAAAAAAGATTAGGCAGTTTCATAATCGCGGTATCCGATACGAAACGAGCGAATAATAAAATGATCCATAATAATAATGAGATAACGCAAGAATGCGAACAAGAATCCTAACGAAGGCGAAGCGTCTCCATTCATCTCTTCTGGCGAAACGTGAATGAGGGGAGTTTATACTCACGGACAACGAAGTCCCATTCAGCGGTGACGTTGGTGCCTCTGACAAGCGGACATGGCGTCTTCTGGCAGCCGTCGACTCTGACTTCCTTGGGGGCCTCGCCTTCCTCGCAGTTTCTGACCGGCGTCGCCTGGCTCGAAAGCGCCACGCAGAATGCGAAGATGATGAATGCTTTAATTTCAAATAGTCATGTTAGGTCGTTCGGCGACAAAATTTACTTTCGATTTTACAGATACGTAAGTAATTCAAAGCCAAAACAAAAGTTTTAGTGTTGAGCTTAGTTTCATGTTTCAATTTTTATGAATTCCTATACATTGTAACGTTATCATAATGGTAGTCGGAAACTTTTTCAGCTTTTAAATATTTTTAGCGATATGAGAGATTTAAATGTTGGAATAAATGGGTTTAAAAAGCTATGTAAATATGCTGTGCCGACTCTTATACTGTTGCAGAAAATGCCTAATATATAGAAGATGTTTATTATTCGGAAAATTTTATTGCAAGATGATTAATTGATGATTATTTTCAAATTAACTTAATCCTTTATTACAAAATTATCAAGCCTTGCTTTTATAATCGTGCAAAAGCTATAGGCGAAGGAATTACGAATCATATGTGCTTGGATGTTTAATATAAGCTTGAATTACGATAATACGTGATTCATTATATGTAAATTCACTTGTAAGTATGTTTTTGCAGCTCTAAAATGTTCAAATTAAAACGTTAAATGTAAAATCTAAAAATATCAGATTAAAAAGTTTCAATCATTATTGAAGTTAAAAATGATTAAATTTTATATTTTATATATTTTATAATTTAAAACTGTATATTCGTTAATAATGAATATACGGCAGCTTAGTTAAGTTCGAAACGCTTCGTTTTGATAGTTATTTACGTCAAGTTCATTAGTAATAATCAGTACACATACAAAAACAAGAACAGCAAAACCCAATTAATATGACTTATCGTCGAAAGAGATAAACAACAATAATAAAAACAGTCTTTACCGTAGCTGCCCTTCATGTTTGATCCTTCTTCCTGTGTCTGCTGCTCGAAAATAAAAAGCTCCTCGCTGTGCGACTCGTCGTCTTGCGTCTCGCGGCTTGTCTACCGATGCAAACGTCTCGCCTCGCGTATTTAAGGCCTCGCAGTATCTAATCGCGGCCGGCTGATAATTGTGCGTCAACTATCTCCCTCCTTGGCGACCGGAATCCTCGCGCAGGTGTCCAATTGAATCCTCCTTATCGATTACGCTGAAACAATTACATTCCCCGTCCGGCGATTAATTTCGGAGAGCGATTTTTGCGTGTCGCTCCAATTGGCGCTGCGATCGGACGACTAAAAATAAACCAAGCTGACTCGCTTTTCGAGAGCCGACCGATTCCTTAGCGGCGCAGGGAAGCCGCTGATTCAGCGCTCTCGAGGCTGAGGCGCGCAGCGACTTTTTTAAAAATCGAAATTTAAGAGATAGAACGCAGCATTAAGACGATTAGGTGATGTGCAATGGGTAAATACGCTCGTTGATGAAATTCAAAATAGTGGTTTATTGTTTTGTAAATCGATTCAGCGTCTCTTGACAATAAAAAATGATTTTGAAACGTTGCCGCTTTGGGCGATGGTAAATATAAGCCGTTGACAAAAGTGACCAAACGGAGGGAATAAGACAACGGAGATTCGTTGAGCATTCAAATGTACAGATCATATCTTTTTGCTTCTCTCGCAATCTGAGGGACGTGACAAAAGCAATGCAAATTTTGGGAGATACATTCAATCTATTCCTCATCTCTTCGATTGACTAACAACGTTTCAGGGTTTAACTTAACAGTAATAATACTTTGTAATTTAAAATTAAATAGTGTACATAACTTTCAAGCTTCTGTTTGAAGCGTCAATTTAACATAACAAGTCTTAAAAAGCACGTTAAACTTATAATAAAAATTCTATTTTAAAAATTCAAAGCATATAAAAAATATTGTAAAATCTAATAGTCGAATAATAAAAAATATTTTAAAATCTAATAGGAAGTTATCAATGCTACTTCAAAAATACAAGTTTAAAATGTTTCGATTGTAAACAAAAATTACTTCCCAATAAAATACCTACTTCCTTAAAATTTAGATTTGTCTTACTTCTTAAATATATTCCCCGCGTAAAATTATCAATTTCAAGCACAAACAATCAATCTCAATTATACGTAGATCACCCTGATCCCTTCTAGAAATAAACTCAATCAATTGGCGCATAATCTTAAAACTCTAAATCTTGGTTTCAGGGGATCGAGAAGCGCAGACATCCCGACGGACGGCTTCACGAAGAATTGAGACGTCGGTGACGGTGGATCGTAGCTGATGTCCACCTCGGCAGCTTGGTGAACCTCTCGATGAGTCGGTCTCTCACGCGGATCGGCGCGAGACGGAATAGACAGTGATAAAACTTATATCTCCACGGCTCGCACCTGCACAAACAAAGGGGCGCATGCCGTTATTTTTGAATCTGGGCAATATCTTTTGATTACGACAACTCGCAGGTGTGCTCCCGTCGCCTCTGTAATCGCTCTGTGCAGCGCCGAGAGAAATTAAAAGATTTAGGGTATTGCCTATTTGCACGTGGAGTGATAAGCATCGCGTTGTTGACGAAAGTTTTATGCTCTGGCGATTCGTCAGATTTCTTTTATCTTTAATGTTTCGGAAGCGTTTGTTCTTTTTTCATTAGTTTTTGTGGATTCTAGTTTATCCTTGCGTTTTAAATTATTAATTGTAATTCGACTTAATTAGTGGGGTCTAAATTTAAATTTTTTACACTTTTTCCAATGGAAATTTTTTTTTTTAATATCAATATCTGTTGGTGGGATTAAGTAATAATTCAAACGTAAATAACAATCTTTTTAATAACAATCTAATGTTAATTAATCTTAATTGATCTTTTATAATGAAAAAAAAAACAAAATGATTAAAGTTAACGAAATAATTTTTAATTTTTGAACTCTTCTATTTGCAATGCCGACCTTAAAATATACTTTTTTTAAAATTACGCTCAATATAACTATAAACTTAATTTCTTCCTATTTGTAATATAAAATACAAATTTTATCGCATTCATCTGTCCGTCAGAAGTAATTAGTACTATCAAATATCTTATAGTAATCTGATCAATTTTTCTAAATTAAACAAGTAGTAGTTACATATTAAAAGTTTTTTTTTTAAGTTACTGGTGTTTATATAGTTTCAAATTATATTTAAAATTGAAGATTAGATATTTAAATACTTGCATAATACCGAATTGTTATTAAATTAAAATTTTAATTTATCGTATAAGTAAATCTGTAAAAAGCAATATTTGTTGTAAAATAATTATATTAATAATTCTTAAACGTTGAAACTTTAGAGTAATTTTAGTTTCATATTTAAAAAAATATTAAGCAGTTCTTAAATTAAATAGTGTTCATATGCTCAAAATAATTGCAAATGAAAAAACTATTCACGAATTAAGATAAAATATTTGTTTTTCAGTGTACTAACTTGTAAATCGGAGACGGATTTGCGTGCGTCAGTGCCCTGTCAAAAGTCTCGTACAACTTCGAATTCTCTATTGGACGGTAACCATTTATCTTGGACAACGAAGACAAGTGATTTTTGTACTGCTCGAAGTATTGGCTATATAAGTTCCACGTTTCTGCCTTCATGCCGCTACGCATTTCTTCAAAATACCTTTCCTGCTCAGCCATTATATTACTTTGCCCCAAGAAGTTTCCTGGCGGGAGTCGAAAAAGTTACATTTTACATTACGTAGTTTTAATCGTGTTTATATCATTAGAGATTATTTCATAATTTTAAAAATGAATTTTGTGACAAAAGTGCAATTTTTCATTGGAAAACTGAAAAAGTATTACATTAAATATACTTTTAAATTAAGAAGATAATTAATAATAATGAATCTACTGGTAAAACATGTAAATTTTGTACCCAACAAATGTTTATAAATAATATCTATATGTACAAGCAACCAAACGCCGAAAATGTAAATTTCAAAGTAAAATAAAAAAAACTGGCTCACGAGCCAATAAGAAGAACCTCACCTGGTATAAACATGACGACGTTCACATCCAGCTTTCCCAGCTCGATCCGTAGCGCGTTGGACCAAGCGTGAAGCGCGGCCTTGGACGCTCCGTAGACCGAGAGTCCAGGTAGTTGGGCGAGCGCGCAGTGACTCGTCACGTTGATTATCCTGCCGGAGAAGCGCCTGAGGAGCGGAATCAGCTCCCTCGTGACGGACATCGTGCCCAAGACGTTCACCTCCATCTGCTGGCGGACCTGCTCCTCCAGCTGCCACTCGAACTCGCCGAACACCATCTTCCCTGCGTTGTTCACCAGCGCGTACAGCTCTGAAATCGGATTTTTTTTTTTTCTTTTAGAAACGCTCGCGCTGTGAATTTTAATGAGGCTTGGAGATTTTGCGCTTGATTTAGGTGACAGCCAATTTAGAGAGGACCCATAAATAGTACTTGGTGTGTTTGAATTTCATTTTAACGTAAATTATAGTTAGTTTTAATAAACATTTTATTAGGCTAGTGACGAAACGACAAAATAAAAAATGTTAATAACTTTTCCAAGGCCATTCTCTTACTACCGATTATTATTTTTAATCCCATTTCATAATTGAGTAAATAAACGTAATATATATTGCGTATATGATTACCTAATCCCTCATCAGACAAGATCTCCTGAATGGTTTGTGCAAACTTCTTAACGCTGTCTCTGTTGGTAACGTCCAGTTGCAAGACGCGGTGGCCCATTTGTTTGAGATCCAAGGCACCAGGACTGTCTTCCCGAAGGACGCTCGCAATTACTGTAATTCTGTACCTTTTGCAATGAAGCCCCAGGCTGTAGCCGAGGCCCGAATCGCAGCCGGTTATCACAACCACGTGATGTGGGCCCAGTCGCAGGCGCCGAGGATACCAGTACTTGCGTATATACGCGCCCCCTGCAAGTAATTAATAAAATGCACTGAGTATTTATGGGATAATTATTGGCGAACTGTTTTTCTTTTTTTTTTTTTAAAGACTTTAAAAAGATACGCTCTTCAAAATTTTATGATCCATTATTTCGCGTTCTTTCTACATGAAGAGAAATAAAAAAAGCAAATTGAAGTTAAAGGATTCAGTCTTCGGAACAAATTTCTATATTTTCGTTCGAGTGAATCATTTTACAGATTTCAGCAAGTCGTTTAACTTACATTTTTAAAGTCTAAGTTGTACACTTGTACATTTCAAAGATTTGATAATTTTAATCCATTTTTAATACATTCCTAAGTGACACTAATGCTATGTAGGGAATGTGAAAGCTTGCACTTTCACCTTAAATTTCAATTTAATTTTTATACATTTTCCTACATTTTTAGTACAATTTCATAATTTTCAGAAACTGTAAAAATATAAATTTTAATGATTTTAAGACAAGTATTTTTTTCGTAGAAATAAGTGTCTTTTTAATTTTTCCGTCAGTACGTGTAAAGTAGTATACAAGTCTATTTTAATTTTATTATTATCCCGCAATGCTATTTACTTATTTATAATGTTTTAATCCAAATTTAAATTATAGATAGATCAAAAGTATTATTGGTATTATGTAAATTTCAAAATTCTTCAATGGATTTCATTAATAAGCGTTTCTATAATTAGCTTAAAAACTTTATTGTTACATGCAAAACGTTCTTCAAATATTTTGTTTTATTAAAATACATTTATCTTATTTATCTTTCTAATTAAAACAATCGCTTTTTGTTACTTTGGTAATCATTTCATCATTACACGAAGTCTTGGCAGTAGATTCTTTAAAGGTATGTGTGATTTATTCATTGCAAACAACGCCCAGCGTCTCTTCCCTTCTTCGTTTTATTCGTAAATAATAACTTAAATTTGAATTTTAGCGAATCTATTCCTCCGATTATTCTCAACTGTGCAACACTATCACATGCTCTAGATCCTAGATCGTAAAGCCAAAACTTGTAATGACGAGCGGGGCTCCTCTTTCAGTCGCTGACAAGTGCGGAAAGCGGAGCCGCGGTTTCCTCCCCAGATCCTCGTTACGTAAATGCGGGGACTTACCGAGACCAACGGCAGCGAAGGCCAAGGCGAAGGACCACGTCCACTCATTTCTACAGAGCTGCTCGATCAGATTCATAGCCGCACTGACAGAATTTCCATACACCGGCGTAAATATCTTCACTATTCGGTACTTGCGGTGGCGATCGAGGACTTCGGACCCAGAATGCCTACCTGCCCGAGTGACGTCTTTGAGCCGAGTGGCCCTAACTAAAGCGAGAATCCAGCCTGCCGACTCCCCACTACCCGGTCCCAAGAGCCTGTTTTGGTTTTGTACGAAGCTCTTATTTATTCTGCCACTCGTTAGTTGGGATTTGTCAAGATCCTAATCGGCCACATGTCGTCGGAAGCGATTTTAAAAAATTCGAAGCAGAAGCATTGTGGAAAAGTTTTTATTTTTAAAAATTATAAGCGTACATTGGAAAATGATGTACTTCGGTGAATGCATAATATAATGGTTGCCAATGATGAAGATACCGTGAAATAAAACAAGATTTTCTTTAAAATATTGCATTCTTCGGAATGGTAATTTAATGTGTATTCTCTTTACTAACTACAAATTATATAAAAAAACAAAATGTATCTTTTACAAATAGTTTATGCTTGTTTTATCTAAACAATCTGAATATATTGCTAGATAAAAAATATGATTAGACGTTAATAAAAAAATGTTAAAACAGTTATTGCACTAATAAAATTATATTTTACGTTTACTAAACTTTACTGGGAAAAAATCTG
Organism: Ormyrus labotus; assembly: GCA_035582975.1. Classification (NCBI taxonomy): domain Eukaryota; kingdom Metazoa; phylum Arthropoda; class Insecta; order Hymenoptera; family Ormyridae; genus Ormyrus; species Ormyrus labotus. The sequence goes on from JAWWEO010018345.1 coordinate 19,529, forward strand.
ACATTTTGGTTTTATATACTAATCTATTTCATCTTTTTGTCGGTTCTCGTGCAAATGTTTACAAAGTTTACATTTTGCTAGATTATGTACATATTCGTGAGTAAATATTGTATAAAGCTGTCTAAAGTGCATAACTTTAACCTTTAGATCAGTAGTACTGAATGCTCTGTAATTCCTTTTAAAAAGTCGTGAAACGTACTTGTATCTTGAATATCCTTTTTAATGTTTCGATCATCGATAGCGCCTATGTTTAGGCTTTCCGGCGGTCTGAAGATTAATATTTCACGATTACCTTTGCAAATTGCTACCAATTTGTATTTTATTTGAATTTCAACAAATTCATCATTTAAATTTAAAGGCCTTTTTATTTTCTAAGGATTTCGATATGAAAAGAGTAGTTACTCTTACTAATAATATTAAAATTATGCAATTGCAAGAATAATAGTTTATAAATATTTTTATACAATCAAATAAAAGTTATATTTTATAACAAATTTTACAACTAATAATAAACCTTGATCCATAATATGCGTATTGTTTTTGTTTATAAAGCCACCATAAATTTATGGACCTTTCTTCTCTGCAGTCTTTTAGATCCATGCATAAGAGTAAAAAAATTAATATTAACTTGTATAGACACGAGTCGAATCAATCGGTTTATCTTATTTTTACAAGAAGTCCTTGCCTTGCACAGCTTTACATATACAACTAGGACTCGTGGATTCTGAAAATATAAAACAGTAATCCAAAAACATCACATTATATTTACAATTAATTCGATTGCTCTCTTTCTTGAACTTTAATCATTGGGTTGTTGATAGGATCATAAGCTGGATCACCGTCTGTTGCCATTCTGCCCATCCAAGAAAATAGCATTATTATAAGAACAAAGATAAAAATTCCAACAATTATTATAGTCGCATATCGTTTTTGCAACGAGCCAGGAGAATTTCTTCTTCGCGCCGGCGTTCGTGTAATTAGTTTCCACCATCTCAAAAACCATTCTATTGCTGATTTTCTTTGATATTTATTTTCATCGTGATCATAAGAGAAACCTTTTGGATCATCATATGCTTCAAAAACTTTTCTTGGCACTTGATTAGACATAACTGACATAGCTGAAGTGGATTCCATATTTACAACTGAGTATGGCGGACCTAATTTCTGATTATTGGCATGTACATTGTTTGGAATAGAATTTGATGAAGTTACAGTACTACTTGTTCTTGAAGTAGCTGAAGATGTTATGTGATTTTGGTATACAGATGACTGAGGATCTTCTGATTCTAAAACATTACGGATTTCCTCTGGTTTTTCTTCTTTTTCAAAGCTTAACTAAAACATAAAAACCTATTGGTGTTAAAGAAATATTTTTAAAACATTGTTTAATAAAAAATAATTACTAAATTTATATTACCAGAGGCATTCCTAAAACATTTCTTGCCCAGTTTACTCCTGCAAGTTTTTCCCTCAAAACATCTGCTACTGGAGATACCAAATTTGGTTGTGGAATAATACGAGCATTACATGTTGGACAAGTGTAGTTTGAAGAGTTTTTAGATTCAGGTAAACTTCTACAATGGGAGTCAAGACATGCCCAATGATAAACGTGATAACATGTTAATCGGCAGCAATCTTTGCTGCTCAGACTTTCATCACAAAATGTACAAATTGGATTACAATCGCTGTCTTGAAGCCATTGTAAATATGACTGGATTACACACTGTAAATTATATATTAATGAATGTATATCAAATTAATTTTTTGCACAAATCATTAGTTTTTAAAATAACATAGAGAAGAAAAGATAACAGCATGTAAACTTGGTTATGTCAAGTCTAAATCATCAAGAAAATTGTTAGTAAAAATTTAAAAAATCTGCATAGTGTAAAATATAAACAAGTCAATGCATTATTATAAAGTCAGAGTATTATCTTACTTTCGGGTGATTTGTAACCATGCAATTCTCACAAACATTGACACGATGTTCGAAGCAAAATTGATTTGTGACTTTTCTCTTTGGGCACTTGCAAAGCCCCATTTTTCCGACGCAACCCTTCTTTGACTTTGCGAAATAACAAAAATTTCTGTACCAAGATAAATTAGATCTCGAAGGCTGAGAACTTGTATTCTCGGTTTCACATGACAGCTCACTTTTGTTTTCGGGACGATCACCGAACCAACTCTTTTTCGCTGTGCGTATTGTCGTCAGTATAGTTGTGCAAAGTGTATAGATAGTAGACGACAATGCGGCCACGTCGCCTGCTTACCTTTTGCCGGATTCCAGCGGAATAAACCAATCGACGGACTTGATTTAACGTAGTCATTTTCAAACATATTATTATTAATAAATTCAGGATTTAGAAAATATTCAATTCATGAATTTGTAAAAGAAACGTTGAATATCGCATAAATTATTATTGGAATTTAATTATTATATGGGAATTTAATTTTTGAGTTAATTTTACCCCGACTTGTAAGTGAAAGTTAGGTATATCGTAACCTCTCCTTCCCCGGCGCTCGGACCCAGGGTTGATTTGACTTGCCGGCTACGCTCACAGTCCATGACTGTTGGCAACTAGCGCCACGAACGTAAAGTCTCA